>QPKB01000193.1:0-46327 GCA_003546025.1 Camphora micrantha
TCTCGCAAGGAATCCCCACTCTCTTCCGACGATAATACCCATCGACGGGTACTGTTAGGATTTCTGTATGTTGCTAATTTGATGGAAGCACTATCACTATTCGTCAACTGATCACACACCCATTCATCATAGTTTGGACCTTGAAATATGGCTCTTAGACTTGAAAATGCTTTTGATTTTCAAAGACTTCATCCTGCATGTTTTAGAACTTAAAATGTATTTTTGAAAGCCTAGTTCTTCGTGCATGGTTTTGAAAAATCTAGTTAATCATCGAGGTTCATGTTTAGCATACATCTCTCATTTTTAGAATCATTTTAGTATGCATAAAACATATTGGCCTAGAGTTCATGTTTTCATAAAACAATTTCTCAAAAATCTGCAGGAACTCATCTCAGGCCTGTGTGCTCGGTCGACCGGGCACAGGGGCAGGTCGACCGAGCAAGTAGCCGTTGGCCAATATGACCGTTGGACTCGGTCGACCGCATGGTCATGGGGTCGACCGAGCCAACTAGCCGTTGGACTGTTTTTTGTATGAAAGTCCATTTCATTCCCTTCTTTCAAGGGGCTGATGGAGTAAAACCTTTGAACCATATTGAAGCCAAAAGAAAGGGAATAAGCTAAGAAAGCTAGAGGCCCTATTGGAAATCATAATGTTTGATATTTAAAAGGTATATCTTTCAAGTTAATTTTGATTTTCATTCCAATTAGAATCATGCATGTTTAATTCTTCGTAATCTCATATTTGCATGATTTCTAGCTTTGTTTGAGATGTTTTGCAAACACAATATCACTTTGGAATATTAGATTGTTTTGCAAACATTCTTGTCTCAATCACATGTGTTTTTAATCTTTAAACTTCATACAACTTGTGTAGCATGTCTTTCCAAGTTGTTTCAATTCTTCATGTGATTAGCTTACAACTTTAATCATCTTTTTCTGTGCTTAGATTTTCAAATGCATCAAGCATTCATTTGAGAGCTTCCTTTTAGAAAATGATTAAGCAAACATTCATACACTTTGAACACACACCTTTGCTAATTGTTTGTGTATGTTTGTATCTTGATTAAAACTTTCATATCAGCCTATTTAAGAGGCAAATGTATTGAGCTTAAATTGTATCTCTTTGAGTGTTTGTGTAGACACTTCTCTGAGAAGAAATCTTTCTATTGTTAAGGTTATTGCTTAGCCTAAGAAAAGCACATTGTAGAGGTTATTGCTTAGCCTTTGAAAAGCATCTTGTAAACGTTATTGCTTAGCCTAGAAAAGCACATTGATAGGTTGTTGTTTGGCCTAGAAAAACATTGTTGTAAAGGTTATTGCTTAGCCTTTTGAAAAGCATAAATAGTGGAAATCCGGTAGGGTGTTGGATCACAAGCGGGTAGTGGATGTAGGCATTGAGGTCGAACCACTATAAATCTTTGTGTGGTGATGTATGCTTGTAGTGATTACTTTTGTTAGCTTCCACATCTTGTTTGGTAAATCATCATATGTGACTAGTTGTTTTTAAAGAAATTAAATTTGCCCTTAATTAGTCATTATTTGTGTAAGACCCCGACCCGAGTGACCTCGATTAGTGTTGATTAAGTTGCGTGTTAGTCTTGTTTTGGTTTAGTGGATTTTGGTTTAGTTGGTTTAGAATAGTTTTGTCATAGCTTTGGGGAATTTTGAGTGCCTTTGGAATTAGTGGGGCCCTTTGGGGGTTCATTTTTATGACTTGCGTGTACTTGGGGTTTTACTCGAGATTTTTTTGATTTGGTGTTTTATCCCGATTTACTTATTTTATTAACCCCTTCAACTTTCATGTTGATCCCGTTTCCGTCCCGAATCCCGAAACCCGATTTCCATTGCTTGAGGGCAAAACAGTCTTTTTATACTAAATCTGTACCCAAAACTTGATATTCCCGAAACCCGCGAAACATATACTCTTTGGAAAGTAGAAATTTCGACGATCATTTCTTCCTTCTTTGTCGATTTCATCCGAGATCCCGAAAACTACTATTTCAGCCTTTCAAATTTCCAAAGTAGTGGAGCCCACTTGCAAATGCTATATATAGAACGCAACTCTCCTCTCTTCTCTTTTCCAGCAACTTCCTTGTCTAGGGTTTCTTCTTCCTCATTATTCTTTTTTCTCTTGCTCTCTTGATCTCAATCCCTCACCAAACTTGCACCCACATCATATTGGAGATCACCATCTTCTTCCTCTCCTTCAAGGCTCTCTATTGATATCATTATTGAAGGAAACCTCCCATTCCAAGACTTGTTTTGAGCTATGACTTGCCATTAAAGGATCTTCCAAGTAAGCTCTCTCACTAATCTCTTAGATTTGTCTCCTTATGATCTTAGGGGAGCTCCATTTCCATTATTGGAAGCTCTCTCTTCCAATTTCCTTGTTTAACCCATTTTAGGGTTTGTTTTGGGGTTTTTGTAGAGATTGTGGATTTTGTGCTTAAGAGGGTGTTAGAGGACCTTTTTCTTAGCTTTGAACTTGAGGCAAGTGGATGAATGGATAAGTTTTGAACATTTACATGTTTCATGGAAATCTCTTGTTTTTGCACTAATTATTCCTAATGATTTTTACATGTGTTTTCATAGTCTTCCTTGCCTTGATTTCTATTACTTTTGAAATGCATAATTATGAGTTGATTTTTCTATTATGCACCTTGATAAATGTATCTTTATGTTATTAAAGTGTAGATGAATCTTATGGGTGTTGGTTTCTCTTTCTTTGGGGATCAAATATGAATGAATGGAGGAGTTTGATTTGGATGTAATGGGGAGTAGAGAATAAGGTTGAGGTATTTGAAAGAAAATTAATGAATGGAGGAGTTTGTTGTTTGGCCTAGAAAAACATTGTTGTAAAGGTTATTGCTTAGCCTTTTGAAAAGCATAAATAGTGGAAATCCGGTAGGGTGTTGGATCACAAGCCGGTAGTGGATGTAGGCATTGAGGCCGAACCACTATAAATCTTTGTGTGGTGATGTATGCTTGTGGTGATTACTTTTGTTAGCTTCCGCATCTTGTTTGGTAAATCATCATATGTGACTAGTTGTTTTTAAAGGAATTAAATTTGGCCTTAATTAGTCATTATTTGTAGATTACCCTATTCACCCCCCCTTTAGGGTTAGGATCCCGGACTTTCAATTGGTATCAGAGCCTCGTGCTCTATTTTTGGATCAAGTGTTTTGGAACTCTTGATTAGGTGTAAAAACCTAAAGTCAAAACCCTAGTGTTGTGTTTTCATGAAAATCATTAGAATGAATTCCACTATTTTAGGTTGTATAGATTCATATGTAGATTCTTCTAGACCCTTCCTTCTTCCATCTATTGGAGATTCAAACCTTCAAATTAATGAATCTCAATTTGACTTAAAAGAAGAAGAAAATGATGAAAATGAAGACGATATTCACCAAGCTTATGATGAATTATATACATTGTCCTTAAAGCTTGATAAGAATAATAAAAGATTAGAAGAAGAATCTAAAAGACTAAACAAGGAATTAGTCTCTTCAAAAGATGAACTTAGAGAGAAAGAAGAAATAATACATTATTTAGACTCTAAGTTTATGATCTCTTTACATAATCTATCTAATGTTAAAGATGAACTAAATGAAATTAAGATAAGGTGTGATGAGATTAATAAAGAAAACTTAAATCTAAGAGATCAATTAAAAAGGCAAGATGAAGACATTATCAATTTAGAATCCAAGTTGACAATTTCCAAGGAAAACTTGTCTAATGCTCAAAGTAATTTAAAACCTTAGAACTTGGACCTAATGTTGTTAATGAACTTAAAATGGAATTAAAAATTGCCTATGAAGAATTAAATAACCGTAAGGGATTTGAAAATGAACTCATAAAAGTTAAAAATGAAAATTCAACCCTTAAAAAGCAAGTCACTCAACTTGAAAGCTACAAACAAAAGTATGAGTGCAAATTTACCCAAGGTGAAGAGAAATTTGAAAAATTATTTAGATTGGGTAAATCTCAAAGAGATAGGACGGGTCTTGGTTACAATAGGAATATTTCACATGACCCTAAAAACACCAACACTTTTGTGAAAGGTGAGTCCTCATTCTCTAGTACTCATTCTCCTTTGCCCAAAACAAAATGTCATTATTGTGGTAGTGAAGGGCATTTCAAATTTGAGTGCAAATTAAGAAAAAGTCATATATCTCCACCCATCTTTGAACCTAAGAAAGCAAAAACTAAATCTATGAAGGGAAAGACATTGAAATCAAAGTAAGACTCTAGAAAGTTCAAACAAGTTAAATCACTTCATTAAGAGTCTCCTAAGATAGATTTTAAAAAGACTAAACAAAACAAAAATAGTCAAAATAAATCTATCAAAAAGAAACTTCCCACTTTACCTCCTCTATCTATGGAAATGAAAGATCTCTTGAAAAAGGTTGAAAAATTAAAAATTAAGGTTCAAAAGACAAAAAGAGGGAGGAAAAGCTAAAAGAAATGAGAAGAGTAAAAAGAAAATGAAACACCAACTTCCAAAGACAAATCATCAATCTAAATTTAAAAAGGACAAACCTCAAAGATATGATGACAAGTCTAAAAGAATTAAATCTCCATCTCCTCTAGTTGGTAGGATTTCAAACATAGACTTAAAAGTTCAAGACCTTAGATGGATACCTAAGGTTAGACTTTTAGACAAATACTAAGATCTCTTAATTAGATAGGACCATCCTTTTCTCATAGCCATATGTGTTGATGGTCTTAAGTCTAGTTCTTTGTACTTCTCTTAGTATCTTCTTTTTGTTTCAGTTTCAGTTATTTAAGGTTTACTTGTTGATAATGCATTTTGAATTTAAAAGGTATTTTATGATAAAATGCATGTTTTTGATCAATTTGATTTGAAAAAGTTTTATTAAAGTTACATCTTTTTAGTCAATTGATTTGTTTTTCAAATGTGTTTAAATTTGATTGAATTCATAGTCAACCAATATTTATCAAATTAAATGTTTTTGAAAAATGATTTTTTCTTGGTCTTACAAGTCTTCTGTATTTCAAATGGAAATTTGTAGAATTGATTTTATAAAATCTCTTTTCTACTTCTTATTAAGCTTGTAGGATAGCTGGGTTAGGGGTAGATTGTGTGTAGATTGTCCTTGGATAATTCAGGACTTTTTTCTCTGAACTTGGTCTGCATGACAGGTTTGCCCTGTTGGCCCGGTCGACCGCATGGCTTGGCCGGTCGACCGGACTCGCGCACCTAGCAACTTAAAAAGTTGCGCTGGGCTGGTCTGTTTCAGTCAGCATCTCTGCCTTTCAGCAGGTTGACCCCCCCTCTGGTCTCTCATTCCTTCCTTCATCTGCTACTGCTCTTCTCCTAGATTTAGACCTCTTCTGATCCTCATCTTCTTCCTCTTAGCTTAGGCCTTTTCTTTATATGTCTCTTTCGTCTGCTGGTTCACTCTTCCCCTGTCAACTGTTCTCTCTGATGGCTCCCTCTCTCCCTGTCATTCGTTCTTCTCTCTCTCTCTCTCTCTCTCTCAGCTGAAGACACATTACTCCAGGTTGGGTATGAACCTTCTAGCTTATCCAAGAACTCATTCATTCTGGTCGTCCAAACTCTGAGTTGCATCTGTTAAGCTGCCTGTGCACTGTTTTTAAGGTTCCGAACCCATCTTTGTTTTCAATTTCTGTTGCTTCTGGCTGTTCAATTGGTTGAAGTTGTGACTTCTACCTTCTTTGAGGAGTTTTTGTAGCCATTTGTGCACATCATTGGGCAGCTGTAGATTGTGGATCTTGTAGCTTCAATTTCTGCACTCCAACTGTTTGTCAGATTGCCTGAACCACTGTTTTTAAATCTTTTCGGCAACTGTCTTTGCTATCAGTCTTGTGTGGGCATCCTCTATCTTTGACTTTCAATGGCTCGCACCAAGCAAACATTTAGGAGGCCAAACAAGAAGTCTAAAACAGGTCAAGCTTCATCTTCTCATAGATCTCCTTCATCCTCTCCCGAAGCTCCTCCTCCTCCTCCTCCCGTGATTCGTTTTAATCTCATTCCTTCTCCATCTTCTGTTGTCAAATCTTTTCGGAGCAAAGGGATTATAGTTGAGAAGAAGTGCATAGTTGAAGATCTTGTGGACTACCATGTCCCTGCTATCCTAGAAGCTATCGGTTGGGGTAGCATTTTGACTTGGAGTGGCAACACCTATGCATCATCTGTCCATGGAATTTATGAGTCTATTTGTGTCTCCTCTGCAAACTCTTTTACTATCAGATTCTTGTATGGTGAAGAGGTGGTCACCGTAGATATGATTTCCTCCATCATGGGCATTCCTAGGTCTGATGGACCAAAGTTTATTTTTGAAGTTCTGCCCCTTGATGAGAGAGACTCAGTGAAAAGCGCTCTCTGTGGAAAACCTGAGAACTGGTCTGCCAAAAATTGTCTGCAAGCCTCTTCTATGATTCCTTCCCTTCGTATTATTCATATCATTTTCACTCATTCCATCTATCCGAGGAAAGGGAACAGGACGGAAGTGACCCCCTACATGGCCAATATCCTGTTCAATGTTATCTCGGGTGTTCCAATGTGCTTACCCTCAATCATCATGCATCACATCATCCGAGTTATCATAGGATCTCAGCCTTATGCGGCTCCCTTTGGGTTTCTGATTACACAGCTCGCTAGTTCCTTTGGTGTGATTCCACCAGCTTCAGAGAGACCTAAGACTACCACTGCCTTCAACAAAACTAACATTCTCTTGATGAAGCTTCCTCCACCTCAGCGAGTGAACCCAGTTGCAGAAGGTGATGCAGAGATAGAGGCTGCAGATACAGAGATTGCAGATTCAGGAGCAGATCAGCCTTATCCTCCAGAACCCCCTCAGTCCCCTCAGCAGCGCAGCTTAGAAGACAGGATGACCTCTGTTGAACAAGTTGTTTCTTCTATGCATGCAGAGTTTCAGGAGTTTAGACAAGAGGTATCAGGAATGATGAAGAAAACTTTGAAATACCTCTCGAACATCTCCAGCAGCTGCAGGCGTCATGATGATGTGATGCCCCCTTCTCCTGCAGATTCATCTTAGATCTTAGGAGGGCATTCTTTTTGTGGGGAGTTGTAATAGATTTTAAATTCGTCTTGATGTATTTTTTTTATCAACTCTCTGTCTTTTTGATTACTGACCATGATATTTTGATTTTTGTATTGGTCAAGTAATTAGTAAAAGAAATTGTACTAATCTTCTAATTTAAATCAATGAATCTTCAGTTTCACTTGTTCTTCTCTTATCTTATTATATCTGATGGATGTTTATGATGCTTTGAACCTATATAAATATCTTTTGTCTTCGCTTCATTCAAACACTGCATAGACAATCAATATACATGATAACATGTTCTGCATTTCATTTTCAATTTCATTTGGTAACAGGTGCTACTAAAAGGTATTTCTTTTCTCATGTATGCAGGTTCCTTTGCAATTCGATGACAAAGGGGGAGATAAAGAAGATCAGATCTAACTAAGGGGGAGATCTGTCCAATGATAAAAAAGGGAGTATACTTTAATGCAAATAGAAGAAGTTCAGAGCGCTTAACAGAAAAGCTTAGAGCAAGGAGAAAGCTCTAACGAAGGGGGAGAAACCTTGATAGAGTTAAGCTGCATTCAAGAGATTTCAAAAACTGAAGTCCTATAAGTGTTGTGATCATCTTAGTTGCCATCAAATTGCAAAGGGGGAGATTATCAGGATTTTTGTATGTTGCTAATTTGATGGAAGCACTATCACTATCCGTCAACTGATCACACACCCATTCATCATAGTTTGGACCTTGAAATATGGCTCTTAGACTTGAAAATGCTTTTGATTTTCAAAGACTTCATCCTGCATGTTTTAGAACTTAAAATGTATTTTCGAAAGCCTAGTTCTTCGTGCATGGTTTTGAAAAATCTAGTTAATCATCGAGGTTCATGTTTAGCATACATCTCTCATTTTTAGAATCATTTTAGTATGCATAAAACATATTGGCCTAGAGTTCATGTTTTCATAAAACAATTTCTCAAAAATCTGCAGGAACTCATCTCAGGCCTGTGTGCTCGGTCGACCAGGCACTGGGGCAGGTCGACCGAGCAAGTAGTCGTTGGCCAATATGACCGTTGGACTCGGTCGACCGCATGGTCATGGGGTCGACCGAGCCAACTAGCCGTTGGACTGTTTTTTGTATGAAAGTCCATTTCATTCCCTTCTTTAAAGGGGCTGATGGAGTAAAACCTTTGAACCATATTGAAGCCAAAAGAAGGGGAATAAGTTAAGAAAGCTAGAGGCCCTATTGGAAATCAAAATGTTTGAGATTTAAAAGGTATATCTTTCAAGTTAATTTTGATTTTCATTCCATTTAGAATCATGCATGTTTAATTCTTTGTAATCTCATATTTGCATGATTTCTAGCTTTATTTGAGATGTTTTGCAAACACAATATCACTTTGGAATATTCGATTGTTTTGCAAACATTCTTGTCTCAATCACATGCGTTTTTAATCTTTAAACTTCATACAACTTGTGTAGCATGTCTTTCCAAGTTGTATGAATTCTTCATGTGATTAGCTTACAACTTTAATAATCTTTTTTTGTGCTTAGATTTTCAAATGCATCAAGCATTCATTTGAGAGCTTCCTTTTAGAAAATAATTAAAGCAAACATTCATACACTTTGAACACACACATTTGCTAATTGTTTGTGTATGTTTGTATCTTGATTTAAACTTTCATATCAGCCTATTTAAGAAGCAAATGTATTGAGCTTAAATTGTATCTCTTTGAGTGTTTGTGTAGACACTTCTTTGTGAAGAAATCATTCTATTGTAGAGGTTATTGCTTAGCCTTTGAAAAGCATCTTGTAAACGTTATTGCTTAGCCTAGAAAAAGCACATTGATAGGTTGTTGTTTGGCCTAGAAATGCATTGTTGTAAAGGTTATTGCTTAGCCTTTTGAAAAGCATAAATAGTGGAAATCCGGTAGGGTGTTGGATCACAAGCCGGTAGTGGATGTAGGCATTGAGGCCGAACCACTATAAATCTTTGTGTGGTGATGTATGCTTGTAGTGATTACTTTTGTTAGCTTCCGCATCTTGTTTGGTAAATCATCATATGTGACTAGTTGTTTTTGAAGAAATTAAATTTGGCCTTAATTAGTCATTATTTGTGTAAGACCCCGACCCGAGTGACCTCGATTAGTGTTGATTAAGTTGCGTGTTAGTCTTGTTTTGGTTTAGTGGATTTTGGTTTAGTTGGTTTAGAATAGTTTTGTCATAGCTTTGGGGAATTTTGAGTGCCTTTGGAATTAGTAGGGCGGGGGTTCCTTTTTATGACTTGCGTGTACTTGGGGTTTTACTCGAGATTCTTTTGATTTGGTGTTTTATCCCAATTTACTTATTTTGTTAACCCCTTCAACTTTCATGTTGATCCCCTTTCCGTCCCGAATCCCGAAACCCGATTTCCATTGCTTGAGGGCAAAACAGTCTTTTTATACTAAATCTGTACCCAAAACTTGATATTCCCGAAACCCGCGAAACATATACTCTTTGGAAAGTAGAAATTTCGACGATCATTTCTTCCTTCTTTGTCGATTTCATCCGAGATCCCGAAAACTACTATTTCAGCCTTTCAAATTTCCAAAGTAGTGGAGCCCACTTGCAAATGCTATATATAGAACGCAACTCTCCTCTCTTCTCTTTTCCAGCAACTTCCTTGTCTAGGGTTTCTTCTTCCTCATTATTCTTTTTTCTCTTGCTCTCTTGATCTCAATCCCTCACCAAACTTGCACCCACATCATATTGGAGATCACCATCTTCTTCCTCTCCTTCAAGGCTCTCTATTGATATCATTATTGAAGGAAACCTCCCATTCCAAGACTTGTTTTGAGCTATGACTTGCCATTAAAGGATCTTCCAAGTAAGCTCTCTCACTAATCTCTTAGATTTGTATCCTTATGATCTTAGGGGAGCTCCATTTCCATTATTGGAAGCTCTCTCTTCCAATTTCCTTGTTTAACCCATTTTAGGGTTTGTTTTGGGGTTTTTGTAGAGATTGTGGATTTTGTGCTTAAGAGGGTGTTAGAGGACCTTTTTCTTAGCTTTGAACTTGAGGCAAGTGGATGAATGGATAAGTTTTGAACATTTACATGTTTCATGGAAATCTCTTGTTTTTGCACTAATTATTCCTAATGATTTTTACATGTGTTTTCATAGTCTTCCTTGCCTTGATTTCTATTACTTTTGAAATGCATAATTATGAGTTGATTTTTCTATTATGCACCTTGATAAATGTATCTTTATGTTATTAAAGTGTAGATGAATCTTATGGGTGTTGGTTTCTCTTTCTTTGGGGATCAAATATGAATGAATGGAGGAGTTTGATTTGGATGTAATGGGGAGTAGAGAATAAGGTTGAGGTATTTGAAAGAAAATTAATGAATGGAGGAGTTTGTTGTTTGGCCTAGAAAAACATTGTTGTAAAGGTTATTGCTTAGCCTTTTGAAAAGCATAAATAGTGGAAATCCGGTAGGGTGTTGGATCACAAGCCGGTAGTGGATGTAGGCATTGAGGCCGAACCACTATAAATCTTTGTGTGGTGATGTATGCTTGTGGTGATTACTTTTGTTAGCTTCCGCATCTTGTTTGGTAAATCATCATATGTGACTAGTTGTTTTTAAAGGAATTAAATTTGGCCTTAATTAGTCATTATTTGTAGATTACCCTATTCACCCCCCCTTTAGGGTTAGGATCCCGGACTTTCAATTGGTATCAGAGCCTCGTGCTCTATTTTTGGATCAAGTGTTTTGGAACTCTTGATTAGGTGTAAAAACCTAAAGTCAAAACCCTAGTGTTGTGTTTTCATGAAAATCATTAGAATGAATTCCACTATTTTAGGTTGTATAGATTCATATGTAGATTCTTCTAGACCCTTCCTTCTTCCATCTATTGGAGATTCAAACCTTCAAATTAATGAATCTCAATTTGACTTAAAAGAAGAAGAAAATGATGAAAATGAAGACGATATTCACCAAGCTTATGATGAATTATATACATTGTCCTTAAAGCTTGATAAGAATAATAAAAGATTAGAAGAAGAATCTAAAAGACTAAACAAGGAATTAGTCTCTTCAAAAGATGAACTTAGAGAGAAAGAAGAAATAATACATTATTTAGACTCTAAGTTTATGATCTCTTTACATAATCTATCTAATGTTAAAGATGAACTAAATGAAATTAAGATAAGGTGTGATGAGATTAATAAAGAAAACTTAAATCTAAGAGATCAATTAAAAAGGCAAGATGAAGACATTATCAATTTAGAATCCAAGTTGACAATTTCCAAGGAAAACTTGTCTAATGCTCAAAGTAATTTAAAACCTTAGAACTTGGACCTAATGTTGTTAATGAACTTAAAATGGAATTAAAAATTGCCTATGAAGAATTAAATAACCGTAAGGGATTTGAAAATGAACTCATAAAAGTTAAAAATGAAAATTCAACCCTTAAAAAGCAAGTCACTCAACTTGAAAGCTACAAACAAAAGTATGAGTGCAAATTTACCCAAGGTGAAGAGAAATTTGAAAAATTATTTAGATTGGGTAAATCTCAAAGAGATAGGACGGGTCTTGGTTACAATAGGAATATTTCACATGACCCTAAAAACACCAACACTTTTGTGAAAGGTGAGTCCTCATTCTCTAGTACTCATTCTCCTTTGCCCAAAACAAAATGTCATTATTGTGGTAGTGAAGGGCATTTCAAATTTGAGTGCAAATTAAGAAAAAGTCATATATCTCCACCCATCTTTGAACCTAAGAAAGCAAAAGCTAAATCTATGAAGGGAAAGACATTGAAATTAAAGAAAGACTCTAGAAAGTTCAAACAAGTTAAATCACTTCATCAAGAGTCTCCTAAGATAGATTTTAAAAGGACGAAACAAAACAAAAATAGTCAAAATAAATCTATCAAAAAGAAACTTCCCACTTTACCTCCTCTATCTATGGAAATGAAAGATCTCTTGAAAAAGGTTGAAAAATTAAAATTAAGGTTCAAAAGACAAAAAGAGGGAGGAAAAGCTAAAAGAAATGAGAAGAGTAAACAGAAAATGAAACACCCACTTCCAAAGACAAATCATCAATCTAAATTTAAAAAGGACAAACCTCAAAGATATGATGACAAGTCTAAAAGAATTAAATCTCCATCTCCTCTAGTTGGTAGGATTTCAAACATAGACTTAAAAATTCAAGACCTTAGATGGATACCTAAGGTTAGACTTTTAGACAAATACTAAGATCTCTTAATTAGATAGGACCATCCTTTTCTCATAGTCATATGTGTTGATGGTCTTGAGTCTAGTTCTTTGTACTTCTCTTAGTATCTTCTTTTTGTTTCAGTTTTAGTTATTTAAGGTTTACTTGTTGATAATGCATTTTGAATTTAAAAGGTATTTTATGATAAAATGCATGTTTTTGATCAATTTGATTTGAAAAAGTTTTATTAAAGTTACATCTTTTTAGTCAATTGATTTGTTTTTCAAATGTGTTTAAATTTGATTGAATTCATAGTCAACCGATATATATCAAATTAAATGTTTTTGAAAAATGATTTTTTCTTGGTCTTACAAGTGTTCTGTATTTCAAATGGAAATTTGTAGAATTGATTTTATAAAATCTCTTTTACACTTCTTATTAAGCTTGTAGGATAGCTGGGTTAGGGGTAGATTGTGTGTAGATTGTCCCTGGATAATTCAGGACTTTTTTCTCTGAACTTGGTCTGCATGACAGGTTTGCCCTGTTGGCCCGGTCGACCGCATGGCTTGGCCGGTCGATCGGACACGCGCACCCAGCAACTTAAAAAGTTGCGCAGGGCTGGTCTGTTTCAGTCAACATCTCTGCCTTTCAGCAGGTCGACCCCCCCTCTGGTCTCTCATTCCTTCCTTCATCTGCTGCTGCTCTTCTCCTAGATTTAGACCTCTTCTGATCCTCATCTTCTTCCTCTTAGCTTAGGCCTTTTCTTTATATGTCTCTTTCGTCTGCTGGTTCACTCTTCCCCTGTCAACTGTTCTCTCTGATGGTTCCCTCTCTCCCTGTCATTCGTTCTTCTCTCTCTCTCTCTCTCTCTCAGCTGAAGACACATTACTCCAGGTTGGGTATGAACCTTCTAGCTTATCCAAGAACTCATTCATTCTGGTCGTCCAAACTCTGCGTTGCATCTGTTAAGCTGCCTGTGCACTGTTTTTAAGGTTCCGAACCCATCTTTGTTTTCAATTTCTGTTGCTTCTGGCTGTTCAATTGGTTGAAGTTGTGACTTCTACCTTCTTTGAGGAGTTTTTGTAGCCATTTGTGCACATCATTGGGCAGCTGTAGATTGTGGATCTTGTAGCTTCAATTTCTGCACTCCAACTGTTTGTCAGATTGCCCGAACCACTGTTATTAAATCTTTTCGGCAACTGTCTTTGCTATCAGTCTTGTGTGGGCATCCTCTATCTTCGACTTTCAATGGCTCGCACCAAGCAAACATTTAGGAGGCCAAACAAGAAGTCTAAAACAGGTCAAGCTTCATCTTCTCATAGATCTCCTTCATCCTCTCCCGAAGCTCCTCCTCCTCCTCCCGTGATTCGTTTTAATCCCATTCCTTCTCCATCTTCTGTTGTCAAATCTTTTCGGAGCAAAGGGATTATAGTTGAGAAGAAGTGCATAGTTGAAGATCTTGTGGACTACCATGTCCCTGCTATCCTAGAAGCTATCGGTTGGGGTAGCATTTTGACTTGGAGTGGCAACACATATGCATCATCTGTCCATGGGCCTTATGAGTCTATTTGTGCCTCCTCTGCAAACTCTTTTACTATCAGATTCTTGCATGGTGAAGAGGTGGTCACCGTAGATATGATTTCCTCCATCATGGGCATTCTTAGGTCTGATGGACCAAGGTTTATTTCTGAAGTTCTGCCCCTTGATGAGAGAGACTCAGTGAAAAGCGCTCTCTGTGGAAAACCTGAGAACTGGTCTGCCAAAAATTGTCTGCAAGCCTCTTCTATGATTCCTTCCCTTCGAATTATTCATATCATTTTCACTCATTCCATCTATCCGAGGAAAGGGAACAGGACGGAAGTGACCCCCTACATGGCCAATATCCTGTTCAATGTTATCTCGGGTGTTCCAATGTGCTTACCTTCAGTCATCATGCATCACATCATCCGAGTTATCACAGGATCTCAGCCTTGTGCAGCTCCCTTTGGGTTTCTGATTACACAGCTCGCTAGTTCCTTTGGTGTGATTCCACCAGCTTCAGAGAGACCTGAGACTATCACTGTCTTCAACAAAACTAACATTCTCTTGATGAAGCTTCCTCCACCTCAGCGAGTGAACCCAGTTGCAGAAGGTGATGCAGAGATAGAGGCTGCAGATACAGAGATTGCAGATTCAGGAGCAGATCAGCCTTATCCTCCAGAACCCCCTCAGCCCCCTCAACAGCGCAGCTTAGAAGACAGGATGACCTCTGTTGAACAAGTTGTTTCTTCTATGCATGCAGAGTTTCAGGAGTTTAGACAAGAGGTATCAGGAATGATGAAGAAAACTTTGAAATAGTAGCGTACCAGAGTCCATCAAATAGAATAGTAGCGTACCAGAGTCCATCAATGTCCATAGCCACAGCCAAGTCCTAGCCATTGGTCTTACGTGCTAGATCTACCTCAACACTCATCGATAGCCACAGCTAAGTACCAGTCATTAGTCTTACGTGCTAGATCTACCTCAACACTCATCCATAGCCACGGCCAAGACCCAGTCATTGGTCTTACGTGCTAGATCAACATCAATATCCATCCACATGTACTCGGTCCGAATGCCGACGGTCTCGATACCCGATCACCCATCGGTACCTACTGTACTCAACCACATCCCAATCACTCAACACTCAATATCAATGTCCATGTCGGCATCATAACCCTCGGCAAATCAATCGTACATCCACGATCCTACAGATCACTAGGTGTGGGTACTCCAAACCGGATAGCCTTATTAACTTTAATATGAGATGATAGTAGTGAAGGGTACGAGGCACGGAGTTCGGGTATAACTAATCTATCCTTGCTAATAACACATACCCTTATAAACTCCGCTTCTCTATACGCTTAATTAGTATTATCTCATTATGCAGTCTGTCTATCAGTATCTACCGTTAAGTTCCTAATATTACAGGTTAAGACTTCAAGTTCAATGTCCCGACATATCATCCAGTACGGACCGTGATCATGGATCAAAGCCTAAGTGCAATGCCCTGATTTATAATACCCCTCGAGGTTTACATCCAAGGTTCTGACCTACCAGCCAACCTTAGTGTTCGTTTCACAATATAAGTACCACATATCACAAATACATCTGTAATCGTTGCCCCTCTCTTTAGATCCAGGGTCCCACTTCACCTAAGACAGTGATCACGAAGTCCCAGATGCTTATTAAGTATCCTTGATGCTCCTGTAGGTATTTAGCATTATAAGACATCCATAATCATTGAATCAGGTTTCATTTTACAACCAAAGACCTTACTTAGGTGGCTACATGGGTCAAGGTTTAGCCCGGCCCTTGACTCATGTCTAGCGTGTCCCAAACAGTCCAAATGGAAGGTCAACGGGCCCACACATGATCAAATCATAAGAGGATCCAAATCTTGGAAAATGGTTATCTGTCGTGTATTAGGTCAACATCATGGTCCCCAGGTCAACCTGCTAAACTGTGGAAGTGGGCAGCAAACTGGGAGACAGAAAAACACAATCTGCATTGTCCCCGGTCAACCGGGCCTCTTGGCCAGTCGATCGGGTACACTGTGTTCTATACCCTGTGACCTTTTCTGCTCTCAGTTGGGGGAAAGGCCCCCTGTATGCCCTGTCGACATCCTGAGTGACCAGGTCGACCGGGTACACACGAAATCCATATTTATATGATTCTATCCTCATTCTTTTTTCATCAAAACCCCATCAAATGAATCCCAGATCTTCACTAATCACTTCCATACATCAAATACACCTCCCACATCATGACCTCATCACAAATGGGCCATTGATCTTCCAAATGGGGGATTCCCGTCCATCAATGGCCAATAACATATAAGAAAAGGCTTAGAACAACAATCCATGCATAATACCATCCAATCAATCATCCAAATACAAAAATCATGCCAAATAACCATAAAAGACAGTATTTAACAATCTAGGCATATTAATCAATTTAATTAGAGAATCTAAGCATGTCTACTTGCCTAATTAAGAAGAAAGCTCCTCAAATAGCTTGGGCTCCACTCCAATAGCTCTAAAATCACTCCAATAGCTGAATCTACAATCTCTACACCCATTCCCAAAGAGAGAAATGCATAGAAAAGAGAAATCCAAGAGAGAAGACTATTTTACAAGAAATTGTAAAAGGGAGAAGGAGATTACCTTTACTTGGAGAGGGGAGAGAGATCTAGGACATGAGGTTGGTTCTTAAGTTTGTAGATGGCTAGATGTAGATGGGGCTCTAGCTTCTAGTAATTGGAGGGCTAGGATTTAGAGAGAGAGAGAGAGAGAGAGAGAGAGAGAGAGAGAGATGGGAGGGAAATTGTAGTGAAATGAGAGGAAGAGATAAGAGGGGTTTCTTTTATAGGGGTTGGTTGGGTTATAGTCTAAAATGCCCTCTCCTGCTAGTGTAAGCTTAGGATAAGGATGAGGGTATTTGGGGAAGATTAAAATGGAATGACCAAACGGTCCTTAGTTGCTAATAGAAATAAAGGATAAGGACTACGGTAGTTTAGGTAATCACATATAATAACTAAAGTATCCTCAAATGAGTGGTTGTGAATAAAGAAGACTAGGGCAATAAAGATAGGCTATTTATTATGACAAAAGTGCCCATATTTACTTGGTGGAGAATAAAGGAGGCCAAGGTCATTAAGGTATTAGGATTTTCAAAAAGGAGGGAAAATGTGTGGTAGAAAAGACTAGAGTGCCCTCATATAACTAATGAGCTAATGGGTTAGGCAATGGGTAGTTGGATCATTCTAAGGTTAATTACACAACTCTTCTAAGGGAACCTGATTGACCAGTTTTCTTCCTTTCCTCTCTCATCCGTCCCCGGGGCTGCCGAAAGGCGAATTGAGGGAAAAAGAGAAAAGGCGAGTGTCAACATTTTTTTTGTATGGGTATGCCACATTTTCTATTCTTCTTGGAATTTGAAGTGGTGATCCGGAGATTCACTTTCACAAGTAGAAAGGAAACCAATCTTTTTCCTAACTTTCCATTGCACATATATTTAAGAAAAGAGACAAGTTTTCTTTGAATGCCGCAAGAGGCGATTTTATTTTGTTTGCCGTGAAAGGCTATTTTGCCGTGAAAGGCGATTTACAAATCTCATCAATAATGAAAGACAAGAATTGTGATTTTTTTTATCTATTTAAAAGAAATACAAAATACAATAGAAAAGTAAGAAAATGAATTCTAACTTCTCAAAAGATTGTGGGGACACGTTTAGATCGACGGTCGCAAGTCATGTATGGGCCTCGCCATCGTCCATGCAGATGAGAACGTATGATGCTTTGATTCTCTTGGCTTGGCTTGGACTTTAGTTTTTTAGAAGATAAAGACCAAGGGGAGGTCCTATATCCCATAAAAACCCAATAGACGGGCTGAAAAGCAGCGTCTAGGCCATGTTGAATAGGAGAAGAGAGAGCTTTGCCTTGGGGGGGGGGGGGGGGGTGGAGTGCCCCCCAAGGGACTTCAATCACCTTGTGGTGCTTGCTGCAGCAGAGTTTCTTCAAAGTAACTGATCTCTTTTTGTGTATGTGTCTCTCTCTAATTTCTAGATTTCTCACTTTCCTCTGTTTATATGTGTTTTTCTTGGAATTGTTGGAAATAGGTGGGCCTCGTGGATAGATTTTCAAAACTTTTGACCCACTTGACTCAGGGATCAAGTGCCCATAAGGCCACAAATCATATCTAGGATGCAATCCCTCTGTCTCATCAATCATGTACGGCAATATAACCTATCTAAAAAATAAAAACCAGCAGCACCTCACAACAAAGTAATCCACAACAAGTAGAAAAGCAGATTATACCTTTGGAGCCCGGTAGTACTCTAATGTAGAAGAAGACAACTAAGCTTGTATCAAGAACTCTTCTTGAACGAATTAAGATCTCCAAGACTTTGTTGTCTTCCACGCTAGCCGTGGGAACATTCAATGGTCAAGATGGAATCTATCTATATTATCCCCCTGTGCAGATTAATGGATTTGTCATTAGTAAGTGCGCACTCATCTCGATTAAGAGTTAATTGGATGGTACTGATGATCACTGTGATTAATTGGGTCTCAAGCATAATAAGATGTGGATTTAAATTGGTGGGACAGTTTTAGTCAAATTAATCCATGGATATTGATTGAGGGGCCTACTTGCGGTAATTGGGAAGTTTAGGGTCTTCATTGTAGTTTATTCATAAGACTGGAGTGCAATTGCAATTATATAGTAGTATTATTTGCAATTAACTGTGGGCCCGGATTGCACATGAGATGTGGGGTCGTGGTGTCCCAGTTGGAGCCAGCTTTCTATGGAATCCCTAGTGGTCCCCACACTAGCTCAAGTTATTGGAAAGGTACTAATCCTACTTGAGCTCTAAGAGGAGGGAATTAGAAAGTTACTATTTCTATTTGAAGTGAGACTTCTAATAGTGGTAATAGTAAGCTTACTAATTATTGTGGAAGTGAGACTTCTGTAGTAATTAAAAAGGGGAGAAAGTTGCTAATTGTTTTGGGAGTTGGACTACTATTTCAATTAGGAAAAGATGAGGCACGCATGGGAGGTTATAAAAGGAGGAGTTATTCCCTTTGGACGTCCAGCAATTGGAGAGCACGCCCAGCCCCTTTTGTGCAAGTGTTGCACAAGTCCTCTCTCTCTCTCTTTCTAGTTCTCTTCTAGGTCCTTGAGTTTCTAGTTGGGTTTTCTCTTGAAGTTTTCATCAATCTTCTTGAGAAAAGAGATCTGATAGCCAGACCAGTTTGTTCGGGAGAGGAACGTTACCGAGCTGGCTATCATTGAGCTAAAACATGACCTGTATCGTCTTGATAGGGAGGTCATCGAGGCCAGACAGCGTCTTGAGCTACTGGAAGAATAAACTGCTGCCACATGGACTGCTATTGTGGAAGCTCGCACTAAAGAAGGGACTCTCATTCACCAGGTCGAAGAGGCTGATAGCAATCTCCAGAGGCAGACTCAAGGAATATGAGCAATGGCAGACTCTTTGGGAAGAGCTTCCTCGTGCTGAAGATGGGTCGGGGCGTTTTGCACCATTTTATGGAAAGGTTTTGAAGAGGCGTGGCTTGAAAGCTTTGGAGGCTAAGGCCAAGAGTCTGCTTGAGGAGTTGGATCTTTGGTTGAAGACCATGTTAGACTGAGCTCCTGAGTTATAACAAACTCCTTTTCTTCTCTCTTCTTTTTTTGGTACCTCCATGTATAAACATTTTTGGTACTATATATACATTTTACTTAAATTCTTTTTTATGAAAATAAGCAAAAGTTGGATGAGAATTTTTCTTTTAGAACTTGATCAAAAGGTTGTCATTTGGTGAAAATCTTTTGTCAAAAGATTGTTTTGACATGAAAGCTAGATTTTGCGGCTAAAGCCTGGTTTTTGATGGTTTGAAAGCCAAATTTTGGGATGGCATGGAAGCCAAATTTTGTGGCATAAGAGCCAAAATTTGTTTGTGGCATGGAAGCCAAAACTTGTTTGTGGCATGGAAGCCGGTTTTTTGAGATGGCATGAAAGCTGAATTTTTGTTTGTGGCGTGGAAGCTAAATTCTGTCTGTGGCATGGAAGCCAAATTTGTTTGTGGCATGGAAGCCAAAGTTATTTGAGATGGCATGAAAGCTGAATTTTTTTGAGATGGCATGAAAGCCGAATTTTCGAGATGGTATGAACGCCAAATTTTTGAGATGGCATGAAAGCTGTTTTTTTTTTTAAAACCAAGTTTTGTTTTGTTGGCGTTGAAGCCAGATTTTTTTTATTTTTGGCATAAAAGTCGGGTTTTTGGCATTTATAGCCGATTTTGTGGCGTTGATAGCCAATTTTGTGGCATGAGAGCCGGGTTAGTGGCATTGATAGCCAATTTTGTGGCATAAGAGCCGGGTTTTGGTTTTAAAAAAATGCAAGTATTGACTAAGAGTCACCTCCCTGCTGAATGGTATTGCAAGTATCGATGGAATGTCGCTTCCTCGCAAATCGGGGTGCAAGTATCTACTGAACGTCGCTTCCTTGCTTTTTCAAAAATTTTGGTCTTGCGGGTATCGACTAAACGTCGCTTCCCCACAATTTTTTAAATTTGAGGTTTTTTCGAACCTTTGAAATTTGGGTTGTGGATATCAACTGAAACGTTGCATCTCCACAAGTTTTTTTTTAAACTTTTGCAAGTATCGACAAGGTGTAGCTTCCTTGCGATTTTAAAATTTTGGAAGTATCAAATGGGGTTCGCATCCTTTCGATTTTTGGGTTTTGCGAGTACCGACTAAGAGACGCTTCCCAGCGGTTTTTTGAAAAAACCATTTTTGTTTAAAGACATGAGGGTCGTAAATTTTGGCCTAAAACCATTTTGGTGGTAAAAGCCAAGGTGGATTGGGGTGGAAATCGCTAAGTCTTGATTTTTGTTTCAAACCATGAATTTTGGGTTCAAGGGTCGAAAATTTGGTCAAGTTAGGAAAAGGTTCCAAGACTTGAATTTTTGTTTTTGAACAATGAAACGATGAAAGTATGCATTGTTTTTAAAAAAAAAATTTTCAGAAATCTCAACATAAAGATGAAAAATATAAAAGGGGTGGGTTTGACGAGCAAGTACCTGGGAATAGGCTTTGGCTGTACAGGCATCGCTCTGACCCAGTGGCATAAGTCTTCAAGGGTAATACCGCTTCAAGAACTTGCCGTTGATGGGCAGCATACATCTGTCGCCCTCCATGTTTAGAAGAGCATATGCACCGTTGGAGAAGACTTTGCCAATGACGAAGGGTTCCTCCCATTTTGGTTCGAATTTGCCTTTGGATTTGTTAGCAAAAACCATTGGCCTTTTTACTACAAGAACCAAGTCACCCTTTTTATAGGCTCATTGCTTGACCTTCTTGTCAAAAGATTCTGCCATGCGTGCTTGATACAACTCAATGCTTTGTAGAGCTTCGAGCCCTCTCTCGTCGAGATTATCCAGCTCTTGAAGTCTCAATTTGACATTGCTTTCTTGCATCATATCATTTTGCAAAGATACCCTTAAGGAAGGAAATTGTACTTCCAAAGGGACAATAGCTTCGCATCCATAGACCAAAGAAAATAGTGTACTATGGGTTGGCCCTCGAACGGTGGCTCGATAAGCCCACAAAACTTCAGGTAGTTTGTCGCCCCAGTCTCTTTTGTGACTTGAGACCATTTTCTTAAGGATTTTGTAGAGTGTCTTGTTGAAGGCTTCTGCTAATCCGTTTGCTGCTGGATTATATGGCATCGAAGGACAACTTTAGATTTTGTACTTGTCGCAGAACTTGTAGAATTTGTGATCCCGGAATTGTGGTCCGTTATCATGGAAGAATCTTTTAGGTATGTCGAAGCGACAAATAATGTTGATACGCAAGAATTGAAGGATTGATGAGGTCTTCATTTCGCTGAGCGCAAATGCTTTTGACCACTTGGAGAAATAATCGGTATCGGCGATGATGAAGCGATGACCCTTGCTTGACGGGGGAGAGATAGGACCTATGATGTCCATACCCCAGCCTTCGAAAGGCCATGAGATCGTTGTAGGATGTAGCCATTCTGGAGGCATGTGGACATAATCTCCATGAATTTGGCATTGTTGGCAGCGTTTAGCAAATTGCATTGCGTCAGTACCATGGTAGGCCAATAATAACCTAACCATTTTATCTTATCGTAGAGCTTAGGACCAGCCTGATGTCCACAAAGACCGGCATGTACTTCTTTGAGAGTTTCCTCGGCCTCTTGTTGTGACAAGCGGCGTAGAAGTACTCCGTTGAAGGAATTTCTGTAAAATATTTTTGAAGGAATATCCAAATGAAAGTTTGGCGCTCGTCTTTGAATGCTTACCCGCTCTTTTGGATCTTCAGGTAGGATTCCGAACATAATGTAATCAATGAACGGATCCCTCTAGTCGTCGATCGGAGGTTTGAGGATGGACATCCGACTTCCAACCACTTGGTGGCATTCAGCAACTGCCTATGTGTGTTAAGAGGAGGGAGAATCCTTCTTTGACACACTGTAATTTGCATGTTTTTCCCTTCTTGGATTGCCATGGATGTGGCAAGCCTGGCCAGGGCATATGCACGGATGTTTTCACCTATAGGGATGTGGGTGATGTGACAGATGTCAAACTTTTGTCGAAGCGATTGCGCCTTGTTGTAGTAGGGCAACAGATCAGGCTTTTTGACTTCAAGTTTCTGATTCATCTGGTTGACGATCAGTTGAGAGTCCCTAAAGCTTCCATCATGGTGATGCCAGATTCGAAGGCGAGTTCCAATCCTACAATCGGGGCTTGGTACTCAGCTGCATTGTTTGAGCATGGTTCCAGTAGCGAGAAAGCGTGCGGAATCATGTAATTTTCAGGACTAACAAAAAGAATGCCAATTCCCAATATCTGCTTTCCTTTTTCATTTTTCATGGTTGCGTCGTCAAAGTACATGTCCTATGAGACATTTGATGAGGAAATCTCCATGGCGTAGACGGGTTCATCTGGGAGATCATCCCTGAGTGGAGAATCTTTGGGCAATGGATGCTCTGCGAGAAAGTCTGCCAAAGCTTGGCCTTTGATTGCTTTTTGTGGGACATACCTAATATCAAACTGCTACAGAACGATGGACCATTTTGCCAGTCGGGCATTGAGAGAACTTGCTTTTGTGACAAGGACCTTTAAGAGATTGATCCTTGAAATCAGGTAGTTGTGTTGGAAAGAAGGTAGTGACGTAGCTTTTGTACTGCGAACATCACTGCAAAGTATTCTTTTTCTACAAGAGAGTAGTGATGCTCTACACCTACCAGCATGCGGCTAAGGAAATATAGAGAAGCTTCTTTTCCTTCGTCGTTTTCTTGTGCGAGTAGAGCACCCAAAGAATAGTCAAGAGCTCTTATGCATAAGATGAATGGTCTTTCAGTTGTGGGAGCAGCCAACACCGGAGGTTTGGTAAGGTATATCTTGATGTCTTGAAATTCAGCTTCACATTCAGCATCCCAAACAAAATTTACACCTTTCTTCATTAGGCGAGAAAATGGGCGACACTTCCCTGATAGATTGGAAATGAACCGTCGGATGTATGTTAACCTTCCTTGAAGCCATTTTAATTCTCTTAGGGTTCTTGGAGATGGCATTTCTACAATAGCCTTGACTTTGGTGGAGTCAAGTTCTATTCCGGCTTTCCGAACTATGAATCCTATGAACTTACCCAATGAGACACCGAAGAAGCATTTTAGTGGATTCATCCGCAGTTTGTGTTTGCGAAGTTGGAGGAAGACTTCTCGAAGTTCTTTGAGATGTTCTTCTTTTCTTCTGCTTTTGACGACGAGGTCGTCGACATAACATTCGACCATCTTGTGCTGCATATCTTGGAAAATTTTCATCATAGCCCTTTGATATGTTGCACCTGCATTTTTCAGATCGAATGGCATGACAGTGTAGCAATACACGCCAAATGGAGTCCGAAATGATGTATGTCTTTCATCTTCGAGATGCATCTTTATCTGATTGTAGCCAGAGAATCCATCCATGAATGTCATTCACTCAAACCCACAGGTGTTGTCAATCATCACCTCTAGTATGGGGAGCGGGAATTCATCTTTAGGGCATGCATTATTCAGGTCCATGTAGTTGATACAGACCCTTATCTTCCCATTTTTCTTTGTCATAGGGACGATGCTGGCCAACCATTCAGGATGTTGTTCCTCGTGGATGAAGTCAACGCTTTTGAGTTTTTGAACTTCTTGTTCAATTTTACCCATCACGTCTGAAAGGAAACTTCTTTGGCCTTGTTTGACAGGCTTGATATCTTTTTGCAGATTGAGTTTGTTGACTGCTATCTTAGGGTCTAAGCTAGGCATTTCAGCGTAAGACCATGCAAAATAATCAACGAATACTCGGGTAACTCATCATCCTTTATATTCTTACTTATGAATACAGGACGTGGGTTATCTGATGTTCCCAAGTCTATCTTTTGAACAGTATCAGCTTGGCTTGACGATGTGTCGTCTTTTGGCTCTGAATCCGAATCTGTGTCATGCATGATAAAGACAAAGGAGACAGCAAACTTGCCACTAGCCTTTTGTTTTGTCTTCTTTGCCTTGGTGGTGATTACCAAAGGCTTGGAGGATTTAAGGGAGACAACGAAAGGAGATGGATTGCTCTCTTCAAATTTGTCAGAAGGTTTGTTTTCTTCTGATGATTGCTATGGAGTCTTGCCCTTATCTTTATGGAGATTTTCGGCAAAGGGTGTTGTTTCTTCCTCCTTTTCTTCTTTTTCATCTTTATACATCTAAGCATCTGGAAAATGGACGTCTTTGCCTTTTAAGGGCTTTTTATCTGCAAACACTCGATGTATTAAGCCGTCGTTACCAATGAACTTGATGCATTGATGTAAAGCTGAAGGGATGACACCATTCTCGTGTATCCAGGGGCGTCCAAGAAGAATGTTGTAGCATGAAGGGGTCCTTACTGCATATACAGAAACTTCATAAATAAGATCACCGATTTCCAATTTAAACCTGATTTTGCCGATAGGCCTTTGAGCACCTCCGTCATATCCAAAGATGGATACAGATGTGTGACTCACCTTAATAGGTGGAATGCCCAGCTCTTCGAGTGCCGAAGTAGAGGTGAGGTTGAGTACAGAACCTAGGTCAATCTGGACTCTGTTTATTGGTATCTCTTTGACATACCCTATGAAGTACAAGGGTCGGTTGTGCTTTGTTTCGCCTAGCAGGAGGTCATCCTTATTGAAGGCGATGGTTGCACTTGCTGCTTTCTGAACCGAGAGGCATTCAATGTCTGATCCCTCAGTTTTCTTCTTTTCTCCCTTTGAGGAAGTACTTGATTTTTTTGACCCTATAGTCCATTTCTATTTGCATGACCTGTGGGGCATGTTTATCGACATCCACATTCAGCCTTTGCAGTTCTGATAGAAGACTATCACAAGTTTGTGGTGACATTCGTAATAAGTCAAGGATGTGCAGTCGTGCAGGTATGTGTTTGAAGTGCTCAATCAAGTTATACTTGAAAGCCTCCTTCGGGCCTGCATTTTCATTATTGTTGCCACTTGGGGCATTTACAATATCTTTTCCCAAAGGATTTACATAAGAAGAAGGTTGGTTGTAATTTTTATGGTAATCCCGGCCAGAGCGGGTACCTCTACCAACTTCAAGTGCTTCTTGAGAAGGGTCTTCATTTGGAAGATCTTCCTTAGGATCTAAGGGATGATCCTTCTCATTTTCTGAAGATGTGTCTGCAGCAGAGTCACCATCCTTAGTGATTGCGTTGCGTAGAGCATTTTCTAGGAACAAGTCCGGAACAGCATTCAGCAACTTTTCTTCCTTGTTGAAAAATTTATCGGTCCAGACATCACCTATGAGGTTGCGTATCTGAGACCAGTTGAACGGGTTTTCATTGAAGAGGACTTCATCGCCTGAAGTTTCTTCAGGTTGATTGGTCGGAAGAGGTGTGAGTTCTGACGCTACAGTTTCAGGGGACGAAAGCTAAGAAAGTGATATCTCAGTGGAAGTCACCCGAGAAGATGTAGCTTCGGAAGATATACTATCAGGTGTAGTCGGAGAGTATGTGTCTTCAGAAGATGATGCTTCAGAGGCACTATCATCCTGAGCTATCGCATTGCAGGTTGCCCTGATAGGAGATCCCCCAAGAATAGACTGTTGGGAGTTGGGCTCATCATCGGATGTGAGAGGATCATCTATCCAACAGTTTTCCTCATTTTTCGGGGTTACCGGGGGAGATGTCTGTAAATTTTTCGGGATTTCCGGTTCTAGATTCTTGCAACAAGGAGATGTCTATAAGTTTTCTTCATTGATACGATCATGCTCCCGCTCTATGGCAAGTCGTTGCAAGATTCTTGCATATTCTTCGAGATTGAGGCTGTGAGCCAAATCTTCTTCGTCATTTGCTCCTTGTGGTTCGTTAATATCGGGTTCCACTGGATCGCTGGCGGGTGCTGGGTCAACAACATTTTCTTGAATAGCCTCTTGGTCTTCTTCATTATCAGACCAGTATCCTTACGGCTGTAATGGGTCATACCAGATTACTGGCATAAGATGAGATTCGGGAATCCATTCCACATCGAAGAGGTATTCTCCTATTTCAAGGGATTCCTCCCACTCATCGGTATCATTGGCAGTATCACTGGACTCATACCCATCCATGGAGAATCCAACTATCGAGTTACAAGAGTATAATGCGCCCTGCATAACTTCATTTCTTAGTTATGGTGGCATGAAGTCACTAAGAGTGAATTTTCTTACCACTTTAGAAGTCTCGGGAATGGACTTTTCTGTTGTCCCCAGTGAAGCGGTAGAGGATGTCTCTGCTTTTTCACGGACTTCTAGTTTTGCCTGAGCTTACTCCTGCTGTTTAAGCTTGTGGAGTTGTTTCCTGGCTTGCCTTTGCTGTTGAGCAGTAGGCTTTGTTTTGATGATCTCCCAATTTTTATCGTCAAGGAGAATGAGATGCACCCATATATGTTTTCGTCTTGTGTTGGATAAGAAACCAACTCTTGGGACGTTTGAGTCATTTTTATTACCTTGAAGGAAGTAGTGATCTTCTCCTTTGGTGATTTTGAAGTTTGTCCACATGACACCATATTGACGGAGGTAGACCCATAGTTTTTGTCAAAGGTGATGACTCCATTTTTCCACATCTTGTTGATCTTCTCTCGCACAACGAAGCATTGATTGAGAGGATGCGAGATCATCTGGTGGTATGAACAATACCGAGGATCATTGTTTTGCCAACGTCTTCCAGTCTTTTGGGCTCAGGCAAAGTGAGTTTCCCATTTGCTAAAAGAGCCGCAAAGATTTCTTCAACATCTTCGTCGAACGGGTATTTCTTTTCTACTCATTCTTTGAAAGCATCAGAGAGTTCGGGTCTTTTACTTGAAGCTTTGTTTTCAGTTTTCTTTGGTGGCTGAGGAGCTGACTTGGTTTGCACATTGAGGACCTTTTTTTTCTTTGGTTTCGAGGTCGTAATGGTAGTCGACTCTTTCTTTGATGATTTCTGACTATTGAGGTCTTTGATCACTATTTCAGCCTCCATAGCTGCTTCTAGGAGTTTTCCCAGGTTTTTTTATTTGTTGCCGATGATCATAGAGTGGATCCTTGCTCTCATGTTTTTACGGTAGATGTTGACCAGTGACGCTTGTGGTAGTACGTCTGAGCATTTGTATGCCATGGCCTTCCACTTATGAATAAAGTCATATGTTGACTCATTTTCTCGTTGTTTTAGGCTGCAGAGTTGTGCCATAGTAATAGGATGATCTTCACCTTTGAAGTGAGTTAGGAAGCGTGTTTCCAGCATGGCCCAATTTTGGATGAAGTCCTCGGGCGAAGTGGAGTACCAATCAAAGGCCGTACCTTTTAGGGTACTTGCAAAGAGACGGATCTTGAGGGCATCTTGATCCACGATAGCTCCCGTCAGGATCTTAAAGTGGATGACGTGTTGTCTGACTGAACTTTTTTCCGTATATGTCTGGAGAGTAGGTTGTTTGAATTTTGCAGGT
Organism: Camphora micrantha; assembly: GCA_003546025.1. Taxonomy (NCBI): domain Eukaryota; kingdom Viridiplantae; phylum Streptophyta; class Magnoliopsida; order Laurales; family Lauraceae; genus Camphora; species Camphora micrantha. The sequence goes on from QPKB01000193.1 coordinate 27,757, forward strand.
AACGGAACCGAGTCCATCCATAAGGGATATGGTGGCTTGATCCCATGTTCTTTCAATGTATCCTCTTCTTTTGCTTTGGCGAGGATATCATCAACGTCCTTTTTGGTAAGGGTGCGTGACTCATTGTTTTCCCCCATCAACCTCATCATCTTGATGATTCGGAGGAGGTTGATTATTTTCTTGATGCTGAAAAGTGAGAAGAAGATTTTCCATCAGAGTCTCGATCCTCTGCTAACCTTGCTCCAATTGTTGGATGCGCGCAGTCGTTTCATCAGGAGGTGGATTGCGAGGTGGCTCAAAGTTTGTAGCCAAGACGTACATCCCCCGGGATTCGAACGAAGAGATCGTCCTAGTGACTGAGCTAGGACTCATTCTTGAAGAGCTTGAGGAAGGATTACTCCATTGTCCTTGGCTTGAAGGAGTAGAAGATTCTTCTAGATGTCTTCGTGTCTAGCAAACACGGCGAGTCACCGGTCGTCAAACATGAAGTTTAGTTGTTGATACCATATGCGATGACATATGTGACGAGCAATCTGAGCTTCGGTCAACTCTAGCTGGGCTTTAGCAATGAAGTATGTACTCCCTCGAGCGCAGCAGCCGAGCCTGTCTTCTCAAGCTAGGCATGGACAGGATCTGGACTCGGTCCTTTGCCTGTCATAGCGAAGCCTTGGATTTTGCAAGTTCGGCCCCTGTTGCAATGAAGGGTCGGCTCGCAGGAATATAGGCCTTGGCAGTTCTTGCGGAGGCCTAGTGATGCATGACTTGATTTTTGGCTTGTAGGAACAAGCCAGCTTATGTTGAGTTGATGATTTTGTTTGGTGGAGGGTAGGCTTTTCCTCTTTCATGTAAGAGAGATGGTAGAACCGATTCTCCTTAAGAGGGGCCGGGTACGCTGGCTTTGCAGATGTTTGGGACCTCCTTTGTTTTGGTGAAGGTCTTGGAGACCAAGTCTTAGGGTAGACCTGGTTATTTGCAGGTTGAGGCATCGTGGGGATGCCATGGGCTTCAGGTTTCTTTGTGCTCGCCCTTGGTGTCATGGCAGTGACACGTTGCGGGGCAATTTTCTGCTTCTTGGCAGGTGCAGTTTCTTTTACGAGAAGTGGGAATGGTCCCAGCGACCCGAAGACGATTGTCCAAGGAGTAAACGTCGACCCGGTGTTCTAAGAGTTACCAAGGGAGATGACACTTCGGCAACTGGTAGGGCGCTTGTGAGTGTGCTTGCTCTGCTTCTCTTGAAGCATGAGCTGGTACTTGTTCTCATCAAAAGTGATGGTTAATAAAGCTACCATTGTTAGTTTTGGAAAACTTCTGAAACGAGACCAAATCCATTAGTAATCACAAGAATATAGTGATCATAAATGGAAAAGAACTATGGTTTTGTCTTTTCAAATCGCTCGAAGGGACATGGCCCAGCCCAAGCGAGATGAAGAAGGCAAAAAGACATAGAGGGTACAATTGTTCTAAATGCAAGTATGGTAGGCTCAGGGTGAGCATTCCAGTGACTGCTAGAAGCAATTGTAGACTTTAATTCAAATTACCGAGAAGCAAGGCTCACTCGAGGTAAGATGATATAAGGTTAGAGATACAAATGTGTCGGTCGCGAATACAGTAGACCCGAAAGGGCGTACTAGCACCGCTAGGCACAAATGTTGTAAATCGCATCCTTGAAAAGGACACGAGATGGGATTTTCTTTTTGAAAGGCCAGGATTGGATTCATAAAGAAGAGCAAATGGTATTCCAATCCAAACACAGGCTCAAACATTTCTACGAGCACTGAGTCTGAAAGGGAAGGAACCAGAATTTCTCGAATGTGAACCCAATAGTGACAGAAGGTTTTTTTTTTTTTTTTTTTTGAAAGGTCAAGATCGAATTCATCAAAGAGAGCAAATAGTGTTCCAATCCGAACATAGGCTTAAACATTTCTGCGAGCACTATATCCGAAAAAGGAGAGAACTAAGATTTCTCAAATTTGAACTCAAAAAGTGACGAAAGATTTTTTTTTGTTTTGAAGAGATTTTTTTTTTGAGATTTTTTTTTGAAAGGTACACATAGGTTTCCAATTTGGTCTTATGAAACCTTAGTAGATAGATCAGGCCCCAGGTAAGGGTAGAATTACTTAATCAATCCGTTTGGAGGACCCTTGCCTCGAACAGTCTAGCTGTCTCCACACTCTAGACAAGGCTTTTCTTAGATCCACTTTGGTCAAAGAACGCAACTAGTCCAACCTTAGTGTTTTTTTCTTTTCTGAACCTTTTTTTTTTTTTTTTTTGAAAGATTTCTAATGGACTCATCAAAGAGAGCGAATGGCCCCTTCAAATCCAAACGCTGGCTACAAACGATTTCCGCGAGCCATTGTCCGAAAAGAAAGAAACCGAAATTTCTCAAATTTGATTCCGAAAGAGAGAAAACTGATTTTTTTTTTTAAAGAGTTTGAAATAAGATTTTTTTTTATTGAAAACTCCCATCGTACTCATCAAAGAGAAAAGATGGCCCACTCCCCGATATGAACAATAGATGCAAATATTTCTATGAGCTATCAAGTTCGAAGAGGAGAGGATCAAAATTTCTCAAAAATGAATCCAAGAAAGAGAGATCAAATTTCTTTTGCAAAATGATAAAGAGTGGAAATAAAATAAAAATAGAAAATTTCCAAGAAAATCCCATCTCATGTTTTTTTTTAGATGCAAGATCCAACATAGGCCACCAATTAAAAAGGAGCCAAATAATCTAAGCATGACGCTCTCAAATGAACGGTGTCCCACCGGGTGTGCCAACTTGATAGACCCGTTTTCTTCCTTTCCTCTCTCATCCGTCCCCGGGGCCGCCGAAAGGCCGAATAGAGGGAAAAGAGAAAAGGCAAGTATCAACATTTTTTTTGTACGGGTACACCAAATTTTCTATTCTTCTTGGAATTTGAAGTGGTGATCCGGAGATCCACTTTCACAAGTAGAAAGGAAATCAATCTTTTTTCTAACTTTCCATTGCACATATATTTAAGAAAAGAGACAAGTTTTTCTTTGAATGCCGTAAGAGGCGATTTTTTTTTGTTTGCCGTGAAAGGCGATTTTGCTGTAAAAGGCAATTTTCCCTTGAAAGGCTATTTTGCCGAGAAAGGCGATTTACAAGTCTCATCAATAATGAAAGACAAGAATTGTGATTTTTTTGTCTCTTTAAAAGAAATACAAAATACAATAGAAAAGTAAGAAAATGAATTCTTACTTCTCAGGAGATTGTGGGGACACGTTCAGATCGACGGTCGCAAGTCATGTAAGGGCTTCGCCATTGTCCATGCAGATGAGAACGTATGATGCTTTAATTCTCTTAGCTTGGCTTCGACTTCAGTTTTTTAGAAGATAAAGACCAAGGGGAGATCCTATATCCCATAAAAAACCGAATAGACGGGATGAAAAGCCGCATTTAGGCCATGTTGAATAGGAGAAGAGAGAGAGCTTTGCCTTGGGGGGGAGTGCCCCCCGAGGGACTTGAATTACCTTGTAGTGCTTGCTACAGCAGAGTTTATTCAAAGTAACTAATCTCTTTTTGTGTGTTTCTCTCGTTAATTTTTGGATTTCTCCCTTTCCTTTGTCCATGTGTGTTTCTCTTGGAATGACCCCTTTTTATAGGCTCTTGGTAGTCATGGGGTGATTTATGGCATTGATCTGAGAAATGAGAGCATTGATGCTCCATGATGGGAGGAGTTACAAGTTTTTATTTCTTGATTTTGTAACTCCATTTTCTTGGCTTGTGATTGGCCGATGGAGAATGATGGGCATTTAATCGCTTTTAATCTCCATTATGAGGGGAGTTTCATGATTTATTGCCATGATTGCTTGGACTTGTAACTCCTTTTTCCTTGAATCTGATTGGGCCGTCCAAAATAATGAGTTAATGACCGCATTAAGTTGTCATGAAATGGGTCATTTAACTTCCTTAATTGGTTGCCAGGGTGCTCGAAGAGTCGCGGGCCGTGCCGCGTCTTTTAGAATTCTTCTTGCGATATTCGCCGATGGATCCACATGTTGTTTGATGTCGGATGGCGATACAACTTCAGACATCCATTAATACCAGCGGGCCGGTAACATCTGTCATGTCGATTTCTCGATCAATCGGAAAGAAAGTGTATTTTCTTGGTCAGCCGGTTGGCGATCTTGGAGCGATCAATGATGATTTCATGCTCTTGACAGTGGATCCGAAATGTTGATGAAGATCAATTGATTTCAAGCACCAAGAACCAGATTTTCGAAAATCACAAGGGCTGGAATTCCCGAAACGCGAAAAGGGTCGGAAAACAGGCCATCCGACGGAAATCTGGCGACCCGGATTTCCAGGGTCGCCGACGACCTTCCCCCTTTGGTCGCCTTTTCTTCGGCCATTTTTCGATCTTTTTGCTTCTTTATTTTCTCCTGTATTTTCTTGACATTTTTCCTCATTTATTGGCTTGATTATCCTGAAGAAAACCTTATGAGAAGCCGTGCAAACCGGAACACAAAGTTTCCTATTTTTGGAAAAGCATAAGACTTTGTAGCCGATTTTCCGTTAAGAGTCAAAACTAGGTCAAACGATGTCAGAATGACCTGAAATTTGAAGTGGAGCCCCCTGAGCAGTAGATAGGACCAACTATGGGCTTTTTTTTTTTGGGTTTTTAAAGCCGTTTGGGGTCCCGTTGCTGCTAGACTTGATTTTGTCGCGAGGAAAGTGTCGAGCTTTGATGTACGGTCAATCGATGTCTGATTGTCCTAAAATTGACAGGGAGCCTATTGGAGTCATTTTGAGACGATCCATTAACTCCGATTTGGATGTCATATTTCCGGGAAGCTCTGCCGCTGGTAGGCTTGATTTTGTTCCCGAGCATCAAAGTTTGGTCAAACGTTGTCGGAATGACCTGAAATTTGACATGAAGCCTTTTGAAAGCATGTAGAAGTTACCCATGTGCTTTGTTTGATGAGTAATGGCCTCGGTGATTCTCGCCACTGAGAGGCTTGATTTTGCTGCTCGAATGTTGACGGAGGGTCAAATGTTGTTGGTTTGACTTGAAATTTGACACAAAGCCTTTTGGAGGTATTTTGAGACCATCCATAGGCTCTGATCGAAGATTTGATGTCTTTGACACTGTCGCCGTCAGGAGCGCCTGTTCAACTACCAGAGGAGTGAAGTTAGACCAAATGATGCTGGAATGGCCCGAAACTTCAGGTGCATCCTCCTTTTGGCTATTTTGAAGGATCTTGTAATTTTTGTTTGGTTTTAACAAGATCTGATACTTGAAGCGGCATTCGCCTGCTTGTGGTAGGATGTAGCTCCGTGTGGCTTTTTGTTGTTGAGAATGTGAAGAGGCAAAGTGACAATTTTTGGTGTTAACAGAACCCATCTATAATTAGAATTACAACTAAGGTCTCTAGTTGGCTAATTAATTCTAAGAAAACCACTATTAATCTCACAAGGGTCATAACCCTATAAACTAGGCTTAATTAATGAGAATTATGGTCAAGTTGGTCCCATTAGGTTTTTCTAGGAATGGGTCTTTACACCATCTCTCTCACCGTCTCTCCCTCCCATGCACACGCAGCCCTCCATCTCTCTAACTCTCTCATTCTCTCACCGTCTCTCCCCTGCGCACGCAGCACCCCTCCATCTCTCTCACTCTGTCACCATCTCTCCCCGGCGTACTCAGCAGACCTCCATCTCTCAACCTCCTTCATCTCCCACGCCATCCCTCTAAGCTAATCCACCTCTTCTCTCACTTATCCCTCTCTCTCGACCATCACCCAAGGACTGAAATTCCTCTCCATTCGAAAACCCCAAAATCTCCAACCCTTACCTTCGTCTCTCTCGAACCATCGTCCATCCCATCATCAAAAACCCTCTCCATTTGAAAACCCCCCATATCAAAAGTGTTTCAGACCTACTCCCTCGAACTCTCTAGACTCTCTCTCCGTTTACAGGCAACATAAAACAAAGGAAGGGAACGAAGAAGAGGAGGAAAAGAGGAAGAGGAAAAGAGTTTATTGTTCTCAGGTATCAGGTATGGGTTTTTTCTTCTTAGATTACATTTGTTGATTTCCCCCTTTCAGCAATTTGCAGAATATATTGTCATGTTCTGGCATTTCCCCTATTGATGGCTTCTTGTTCACTTGATGTTCTTCTATTTCCTTTGTACTGTGATGTTCATTGATTGATTATTAGTTTTTGTGTTATGTTTCAATGTACTAGTATGAACATCAATGGGATATACTTGTAATCAATGGGAACCTTCATTTATCAGGATTTTGATCAAGAAAGTTGTCCCTTCTTCGAAAACTAACGTAGGAATCGTACTCCTCTAGAAGACCACCAAGGTATAGAATCAAAATCACTATTTCTAATCAGTTCAAAGAAATAGAGCTTTTTCTATACTTGTAATCAATAGGACCCTTCATTGAACATGATTTTGATCGAGAAAGTCGTCCCTCCTTTGAAAACTAACACAAGAATCTTACTCCCCTAGAAGACCATCAAGGTATAGAATCAAAATCACCATTTCTAATCAGTTCAAAGAAACATAGCTTTTTCTATCCAAATCTCGTGATTTCCCACGCAATATTATGGAAATCAACAAATCTAAGTTCTGGGTGTTCTCTTGTTTCGATGAATCTCATTTGGGTTTGTTCTATTTTTCTACTGTTGGTTTGATTTGATCGGATTGGAGAAATATCTAATGAAGTCAGCTTACATGTGAAGAAAAGGCTCTTGTGTTGTGCTAAAATCATCTATTCTATATTTAATCTTGTTAGATCAATACTTGTTGGTTATGAGTATTGTCTTAATTAGAGGGTTTTGTAATATCTCGTGATTCCAAGGTTGTAATTAGCTTAGTTAATTGTACTTTAAGCTAATTAAGCTCGTTTATAAGCCAAATAGGTCCGATTAATCTTTAGGTTCGTGCGTGCGAAGTTGGATTGAGATCCGAGCCCGTTTGGGTACAGGAGGAGTGTGTGTCGCTATTTCCGGAAAGTTCCAATGGCTTTCTAGTATTTTCCACTTTTCGAGATATTGACACCATCGGGTAGATTACCTAATTTCCCGGATTTTGTCCTTCTGTTGTATCTCAATCTGGACCCTCGAACCCAACCCAAAACCGGACCTGACCCGAACCCACTCAAGCCATTGTATCATTTTCTAAAAATATCCCCCATCCCCACTTTTATCCCCATCATATCCCCATTCCTTCATTTAGGTCACGATGACCATTCCCCCACTTTTCACAACAACAGCAGCCCCCTCCCCCTCTTTCCTCTCTTCTTCTCTCATTCTTTCTCTCGTTATCCCTCCCTCACTCTCCTCGTTGCCTTGCCGCCGCCGGATGACGCCACTGCCGGCCACCACTGAACCCACCTCTTCATTCTCTCATCTCTATCCCTCTTCCCAGCTCACTGCCACCCCATCTCTTTCTCTTTTTTCCCCTTTTTCCTTTCTTCTTTTCCTTCCCTATTTCTCTCTTTCTTTCTCTATTTTATGTCTTTTCTCTTTTCCTTCTCTATTTTCTTTCTTTTTCTCTCATCTCTCCCTCCACCCCCTTGCTGCCAATGTAAGGTACCCCTCACCCATCTCATTCTATCTCTTACTATCTTTCGTTCATTTCTTTCTTTCTCACTCCACTTTCTGAGTTGACTTACCCATCTCACCATTTCACTCTTTCTCTCTTCCTCTGTTTTCTTTATTTCTTTCTCTTTCTCCCATCTCCTTGTTCCATGTGAATCCCCCACCCATTTCACTATTCATGTGAGACCCCATCTCCCCATTTTCTATCTCTCTCTCTCTTTTAATTCCATCCTTCACTTTCTGTCTTCATTCCTTCTTGCATCCAATGGACCACCGAGTCCACATCACCACGAATTTAGTGGGCCACCAATCAAGCGAGCCCCACAACCTCCCATCTCAATTTCAATTCTTTTTATCTCTTTCTCAATCTTTCTCACCTACCTTGCTGGAAATTGATCTTAGAGGCTACCCATCACTTCCAATCATCACTATCATCTCCGGGTGGACCCTGCGAGCATCTCATCCTCAATTTACAAGCCACCACTCCATTCCCTTCACCGTTTAGTAAGCTCTTCTTCTCCCTAGGTTTGGTTTTTATACATTCGGTGTAGAAATGTGTTTGGTAGCTTAGAGCTTCCCCTCTAGTGATTTTATATTTAATTTAGTTTTATTTTTCTATTTATCCCTTAGGCTTGGTTTGTTGGGATATGGATCTAGGATTTGTGGATTTGGGCAATTTCAACGAAAGGCAAATAGATATTTATATATATCCTTTGATTCGATGATTTAGATGTTAATAGCTCAATGGATGCTTTAGAGGTTTGAAAACATGATAATTAGGTTGTTAGCCTAATGAAATGAATTTTAATGTTAATGACTTGATTAGAGAGATTGTTGGGATTATAATGGACTTGTTATATCCATGATTTTGATTGTAAATCAGGTTCAGGGAAGAGAGGAATGGATTGGACCCATTTACACTGCAGTTGCAGAACCTGGATTCTGTGACTGTAGTGTATATGGTTGACCGGCTAGGGGGGCCAGTCAACCGATGACACTGAGTCAGGTGCTGTGCACTTGCCCCCCCCCCCCCCCCCTCATTTAATTTACAACTGCCGGTCAATCGGCCAAGGGCTCGGTTGACCGGGCATGCATGAGAGAGGTCAACCGGCTTCATTGTGTGGGAGGTCGACCGACCAAGGGCCAAGTTGACCGGGCCAATTGTGGATTCCTTTTTGAAAGGGATCTTTTTACCCTATTTTGGATGGAATTAGGTGGCTAAGGGCCAAGTTAACCGAAATAACCGTGAAGAACGTTGGCTCAAAACATCCGGTTGTATCGGGATCCAACCTAGCTCAATCTTGAACGATACGGGACAATGGGATACACTCTTTATATCTATGTACAAAGTCTGTTTGTTTGGGTTTCGCGAACCCTAATCCCTTTTGGTGACTGAGTAGGTTGTACGATACTTCGAGATTAACATTGTACTTAGGATTGGATTGTCTATCACTTATGATTCCGAATTGTACCGTCTGGTACTATCTACATGTAACGAACATGTTCATTAATTCAGTTTGCTTTATTTTGTTTAGGATCACATTGAGAACTTAAATGGTGGACTTAGGATCCCTTTTGATGTTCCGTTTGTTTCAAAGTTTAATTGAAGTGTTGAGGCTAGGCGTCTTTGATTGTAACAGCTTTGTGAGAACTACCTATGATGAGGATGTTTTGAAGAAGTTTGATGTTTGAAGAAGTTCGATGATTTTGGCATTGATTTGATGATGGAAAGGTAGTTTTTCTTTTGACTAATGAATTTTGCTCACGCAGGAATATCTAGCCCCGCACTATTGTATGTTTAGGACTCTTGTGTCAGGCACCACTCAGCTGTTAACGCCCAACACATTTGGGGCACCATCTGTATGAGGATTTTGGATTGAACGTCTATGCAGTACGACTTTTTATATTTTAGATGGATGGACACCATCAAAGACCCATTCTGAAAGAAGTTTGATGTTTTGTTTTATTTATTTTGTTATGAAGGGTATCATCTGATTGCTTGCTGGGTTCTTATCCCATGCCTACTGTTTACTCTACCACAACTCTCATGTTGAGCCGGGAGGGACAAGTGGAACTATCGTATTAACATATGTGGACTACCTATTTGTTTAGATGTTTGTTAGTTTGTTCTATGATTCGAATGCTATACATTTCTTATGATCAGAATGCTTTGCATTTCATATGATTTTGTCCACTCATTTACTCTAATTCGTTCTGCATATCTATTGATTATATATATCTGCCTACCGACCGTCGTGTCTGATGCTGCACTTGGTGCATAGTTACCGAGTACATCTACCTTTGGGAAAGTGGAGGCGTCACTTTAGGCACTTTAGCATGATGATGAGTATGATTTCTATGTCGACGGTATTGTCGTCGTGACCAGGAAATGAGTGATGTCATTCTTTGGTTAGTTCGTATTTATTCTCTTTTGGCTTAGGTTTTGATAAAAGTTATTAATTAATATACTTTTACTATCTTTCGCTAAACTTAAACCATAGAAAAGAAAGATGTGCATACTCTCAAATGTTATATTATACCATTTGTTTATTATGATGTTCCGCTGTATTTTACCAAGGAAATATTTATACCTCACTGTGGACTTCAATCCTATGGGACATGATTAGGGCCAGGTTGCATTTGATTAATGTTGAAAAAAATTTAATCAACCCTAATCTCACGCATAACCCTGGTTTCAATTTTGGGGGCGTGACAGGTTTGCCTTAAATTTTTTTTCCTTTTCGCTTAATAAAATAACTGTTGAAAGTAACTCATCTGATCACCTTATTTTGCTCTTATTAGCTTTTGAAGTTGTTTCTGCTCTCTTTTTTCCACCAAGATACAAATTTTCTTTTTCTAGAAGAGAAGGCATCTAAGGATACGGCTGACACTTAATTTTTCTTTATTTGATGCATACAAAGACCCTTATTGGAGATGCAATGGCATGATAAGAATAATAAGGATAAAATAAGATCTCAAGAATATATGAAATTCTAGTGATTAAACATTTAGGATTTGTATAGAAGAATTTTTTTTTTTTTTTTTTAATGTGAAGATGAGAAATTAGAAAAAAAAACTGGATATTGTGGGTTAGGTCTATACCACATAGTAATAGGGAGTTGTTATTCATCATATTCACCTTCACCTTCCACTGAATTGTTATACAACATAGAGGTGTATAAACAAAACCTTGGCTGATAGTTTGGTAAGGATAGGTTTGCTTTTCATGAGTAATCAATCAGGCCTTAGGTGATGCTTGCTAAACGAAGTGATCCCCTTAAACCTTGTGGAGTTGCATTGATCGTTGTAACAAATCTCATTCTCAGGATTTCATAGTCTTGGGAGAATATTATGATGTTTCTTAAAATTTGGAGCTTTCATCACAATATTAATGAGAAGCTTGTGAAAAATCTTTGACCATCTTGGTCTAATTTGGTTTGTTTATAGATGATGTTTGCTTCCCTTGCCTTCTTGTGACCACTGCACTATGTCTCTCCCCTTCCTCTTTCTCTCTTGCCCAATCTTGGGTAAGTTTGAATTTCAATGTTGAATAGAAAGTTTGTCTTTCTTTTCAAAAAATTTGAAAATGTCTTCACAAAATCATTTGTAAGGTGATTATGTAACAAAGGCCTGTTTTTTAGTTAACATTCTCTTCATAATGAGTAGTCATAGTTTACGAGTTGTTTCTACATCATATTCCAATTCTATTACATGGGTATGTGAAGGTCTTAAATTAATGATGGATAAAAAATTTATAGGGCATGGTCTATATTATTGTTTTCATAGGAGCTTCACAAAACAAATGAAAATTATCAACTGTGTAGGCTATTTACAAGGAAAATGATACAACAAGAGAGGAATCGGCGAGTGCAATCTTCTTGCAGGGGACCGGTTGTGGTTAATTAAACCAACCTTGTCCTGACCAATCCACCCGCTTACACGGCCCATATCTCACCCGTGTTGACACAAAAAATGTCACCTTCCCATATACAACATCAAGAAGCTACATGAAGCCGCATCCTACCACAAACAGGCAATACTACTTCGAGCGTCAAATCTTGTCAAAATCAAAAAAAAAAACTGCTTGATTCTTTAAAACAACCAAAATAAGAGTACACATAAAGTTTTGGGCCACTCTGACACTATTTGGCCTAACTTAACCCTTCTAGCGGCTAAACAGGATCTCCCAGTAGCGGTGAAGCTGGAGACCCCGATTCACGAAACAAAGCATGCAGGTGGCCTCAAAATGCCACTAGAAGGCTCTACATCAAATTCCAGGCAATTCCGACACTGTTTGGCCCAAAAAGGAAACAGCCGCAGCAAAATCAGCTCTCCTAGCAGCGACAGTGTCGAAGACATCAGATCTTTGATCTGAGCCGATGGAGGGTCTCAAAACACCTTCAAAATGCTCCATGTCAAGTTTCAGGTCAAACCAACAACGTTTGACACTATAGTATCCCTCGAGTAGCAAAATCAAACCTCTTGGCGGTGGAGATCCCAGGGACCATGATTTTCAAATCGGAGCTAATAGATAGTCTCAAAGTGACTCCAATAGGCTCCTTGTCAAATTTTTGGTCAATCGGACATCGGTTGACCGTACATCAAAGCGCGACATCTACGTTGCGACAAAATTAAGTCTACTGCCGACAGAACCCCACACGGCTTCAAAACTCAGACAAAAGCCTAGCTATGGTTGGTCTTATTTATTGTTCAGCAGGCTTCGCCTTAAATTTTAGGTCATTCTGACATCGTTTGACCCAATTTTGGCTTCTAACGGCAAATCAACAACTTTGCACGACAAAGTCTTCACCTTTCCCGGAAATTTGGAAACTTTGCTCTCCAATATGCAAGGCTTCTAGTCAAGTTTTCTGTAGGGAAATCAGGCCAAAATATGTACAAAAAATATCAAAAAAATACCAAAGAAAATAGAAATGGAAAAAACCAAAAATCAGCGACCATGGCCCATGGTCCCTGGCGACCCTACCCCATGATCACTGGCGACCCTGGAAATCTGAGTCTCCAGATTTGCGTTGAATGACCATTTTTTGGTCCCTTTTTTATGTTTTGAGATGTCTAACCCCTGTGGTTTTTTAAGAATCTGACTTTCGAGGCACAGAATCCATCGATCTTCGTCAACATCATAGATCCGCCATCAAGAGCATGAAATCAATATTGATCGCTTCAAAATCACCAACCGGCCGACCAAGAAAGCACACTTTCTGCCCGATCAATCGAGAAATTGACAGGACAGATGCACCAGCCCACTGGTAGCAATCAATGTCTGAAGTTGCATGGCCATCCGACATCGATCAGCTTGAAGATCCATCGGCGACCATCACAAGAAGAATTCCAAAAGACGTGGCACGGCCTGCAATTCTTCAAGCTCCTCAACGACCACTTAATGCAGTTAAATGACCCGTTTTATGACAAATTAATACGGTCTATAACTCATTATTTCGTACGGCCCAATCAGAAGCAAGGAAATGGGAGTTACATGTCAGCCATAATCATGGCATTAAACCCGGTAACTTCTTTCATTATGGAGCTTAAAGGCGATTAAAGGGTCTTACTTATCCACTGGCCAATCAGAAGCAAAGAAAAAGGAGTTACAAAAATGATGAATTAAAATTTGTAAGTCTCCCATTATGTGGCTTTAATGCATTAAAAGCCCATAAAACCACCTAATGGCTACCAAAGGCCTATAAAAGGGGGGTCATTCCAAGAGTAATGGATCGAATCAACGGAATCCGAAAAATACGCAAGAGAAAACTCTGCCAAAGTTGCTACAACAATCTCTCCTCCATTGAAGAAGTCCAGCACCGACCACCATTACAAGGTGACCAAAATTCCCTTGGGGGGCCATCCCCCCAAGGCCTTCTTCTGTCTCCATGGCTTAGACGTGGCTTAAAAGCCCGTCTACTCGGCTTTTCATTGGATATAGGACCTTCTCTTGGTCCTTATCCTCTAAAAATCTGAGGTTTAAGCCAAGCCAAGTGAATCAAGAGCATCCTCTATTCTTATCTCAAGGATGATGGCGAAGTCCACACACACCTTACGACTGTCAATCTGAACGAGTCCCCATAATCTCTTGAGAAGTTAGATCCCTTTTTCTTACTTTTCTCATTGTATTGTATATTTTTTTGAAGAGACATAAAAAAAAATCACAACTCTTGTCTTTCCTTCCTGATAAGAATTGTAAATCGCCTTCCACGGCCAAAATTGCCTTTTACTGCAAAAATATCGCCTTTCATGGTAAAACAAATGAAATTGTCTTTCACGACATTCAAACCATGTCTCTTTTCTTAAATATATGTGCAATGAAAGACTAGAAAAAAAGTTGATTTCTTTTTCTACTTGCGAAGGTGGATCTCTGGACCACCATTTGTCAATTTCGAGTAGAAAATTTGGCATACCCGTACAAAAAAATGTTGATGTTCGTTTTGTATCCGGTAGACATCATTTCATTAGAGAATTGGTTGAAGAGGGATTCATACTATTAGAGAATATTCCTACAGAGAAACAACTAGCAGATATTTTGACAAAGCCTTTGGATGTTTCAAATTTTGAAAATATGAGAAAATCCCTTGGTGTTTGTGCTATTAGATAATCTCTCCATATTGGTTTGTTTTGTGTATTTTAAGTTGTTTTTGAGTTCAGTTATTACAAAAAAAAAAAAAAAAAAAGGAATGCGGCTAGCCATGGACCCCCTTGGCAGCTAACCGCCGATCGGGACTGCACTTAAATCAACGCATAACCTTTTTTTTTCTCTCTTTTTCATCCGTTCTTCTTCTTTCTCTTGGCTGGTCGGTTTTCATCTCCTCTGATCTCAAAAGGTATTTTCCCTCCATTTTCAATTTATTTCATTTCTTTAATTTCGATTTCTCATTGTTATTGACAGTGTGTTTTCTATTCTCATTTGTGTGTTTTCCCTCCTCTTCTTAGGGCTTTCCAACCTCAATCCATACTCTTTCTCTCTTCCATTTTGTTCTTCTCTCACCTGTTACTAGATATCTTGTCTTTCGCTCCTCGTTGTATCTATTGGATTGTGTTTTTCCCATTTGTGTTGTGTTTTTCTCCTTGTCTTTCCTTACGCACTCTAACTGCCTGTAGAAATGCCTCCTAGAATGAAGTCAATTGTGAACCGCCCTTCTAAATGTGGATGCTCCCGGCTCTTCTTCTCGAAGAGAAAGGATGTCTCTCTCTCCTCCACCCTCTCAGTCCACCTCACCTGGTCTTACTCCTTTGACTTCTCCACCTCCTCCTCCACCTCAATCGGGCCTTGTTGTTCTCAAAACTAATGACAAAATGCTAGCTGCCATGAAATTCAAATCAGTTATGGTTGAACGACGCACTATGCGCAGTTTTGTGAATCCCCATGAGACGGGAGTCATCCTTGCTCAGATTGGATGGGACAACATCTTAGAATGGGGAGACAAAGCTTATCCTTCTCTTGTACATGGCATGTATGCATCAATCATTAATGTAGTGTCCACAGTTGACTCATGCTCTTTCACTGTTGCCCTTCAAAATGGAGAAGTTACCATTGACCCAAATCGCACTTTGTCAATCATTAACATTCACTTGAACCCAAACGGCCTATCCATGGTTGTTGACACTCTTACTGAGGCTGAAAGGGCTCAAGCTACTTGATAAGTCCTTAAAAATGCATAATTTCATCATCATTTTAGAATTAATTAAGGACTTAATCTTCAAATCATGGACCATTTTAGTAGAAAACTCATGATATTATGTTTATGGGCATCAAAGTCTGAATTCGAGTCAAAATTCATTAAAAAATTACATTTTCACATAAAATCATGAGTTTCTCTATTTTTGGCATTGAAAGTCACAAATTTCTTGTTACTTTTTATTCACAAATGAAATGATGAATTTTATTTGCACCATTGATTTAATTGAAGATTTGATAAAATTGTGATATTTTATTGGGCCCGCATCTTGCATAATTCCTGCCCTATATGAATAGATTATTCTTTGACATTTGTTTTTATTTTTGTAGGGAATTTTAGAAATTGGGGCCCACATAAGAGAATTGATGAAGCAAATGCACCATGGGACCCATCTACGTTTGGCATAAATTCCAATGAGAGAAAGTGAGCCCATCTAAGGATACTTTTCCAGCCATGAAGATTTCAAAAAAATGGGAACATCTTTCTAAGCAATCAAGTTGGAAACCAAATCCAAGATTCCAGCACTAAGTTGTTAAAAATATCTCCTAAAAGATAGGCTTCCAAATTTTGAAAGTTTGCAACCCAAGATTCTTGGGAAGATGGAGTTGCACATCCAACACTTCCAAGGAGATAAAACACGTCCATAAAGGGGGCTGACCATATTGTTTCAAATTTTGAATTGAATCTAAAGTGGGCCCAAGAAAGAAAGTTGCATGAGACATAAAGAATCCTACCTTTAGTAGGATGGTGTGCTAAGAAATCCAAGAAGATAAGGAGCTGGAAAATCCATTGAAACTCTCCCAAAAACCCTCTTAATCCTAATCCAACTTGGACCCCACACTACTAATCCTTAACCAAATCAAAACCTTGCAACCCAAGTTATCAAAAAAATATAAAAAGAGCCACAAAGGGCATGGACGTGCAATCCATCTCCTCCCCTCTCCCTTGGATGACCAGCAACTTCTTTCCCATCATTTTCCATTAATTTTTCTCCATCTCTCATCATTCCATCACAATTTCATCCAATGCCTTCCCTAAGGCACACCACCACTTAGATTTCTACGCCGTCACGCCGCTGCCGTTGCTCCATCATCAACCAACCATTTACTTCTTTATTGGTGAAGGATTGAAGACTTGAAGATGGGATTATGCGCAAGTCCTATTTTCTTCATGTGTTCGATCTAGGGTAAGGAAATATATATTTTTTTAGTTTTGATTCCTATTGGGAAATTTCTAGTTTATTGGTTTACCTTAATTTAAAAGACGCAATTAGTGACGTCAAGGTGTCCCGCCTTGGATCGGCATTGTGTGTTTGTGGGTAGTGACAGTACGCACTTGGTGCGGTGTTTTTGCAGTCTTTTTATTAATCTTACCAATATAACGTTGTGATTTCCATAATAAGAGTATTTAGAATTCTTTTTTTTTATTCTTATTTCTGAATGATATTATTAATGAATTTTTACTTTTAATGCATGATTTATTTACTTTTATGCAATTGGAGGTTTAATGTCTTTTATGTTTTTGCAGTCTTCAGAGTAGGATTCTTAGATTAAGATTTTTTTTCTATTTGAGATTGTAATTAAATTTTAATTTTAGTTTCATAGAGATTTATTTATATAGATTTTTGATAGGCTAGATTAGTTTTTCAATAGGACAGGTTTTGCAATTAATTACTCCATGTGGATCGACCTTGAACTTCACCGAGTTATTACTACAATCGCGGCCTTGCACTTGGGGTTGACGATCCGAAATGGAGAAGTTACCATTGACCCAAATCGCACTTTGTCAATCATTAACATTCACTTGAACCCAAATGGCCTATATATGGTTGCTGACACTCTTACTGAGGCTGAAAGGGCTCAAGCTACTCTAGCTCTCTATGGATATCCTGCTTCATGGGATCACAAAAGGAACTTTCTTCCCTTAGGATCCTTGATTCCAAAATACAGGTTATTGCACCACATCTTCACCTTTAATGTTTATCCTCGTAAAGGGAATAGGACCTAACTATCTATCTATATGGTCAATGTCCTTTCCAAAGTGGTTACCGGTGTTCCGATGTGCCTTCCTTCTCTAATTTGTAGGATAATTGTTTGTTTCATCTGTCCAATGCCACTAAGACCGCAGCCCCATTTGTCTTCCTTATGTCCCAATTAGCTCGTTCACTACAAGAAAAATTACATTTAGCGGCGGAAAAAAACCGCCGCTATATGTATGATATCTGCCGCAAAAGGTATTAGCAGCGGAAAAATGTCCGCTGCTACTTTTGTCGTAGTTAATCCTGTCACTGATTGTATTTGCAGCAGAATAGGAAGTGCTGCAGAAAAATTATCAATAGTGGCGGTTTTAAACTGCCACTAATAATTATAATCCGCCGCTAATAATTCATCATGTTTTTTGTGCTATATTTATAAGCGTCTGCCGCTAATTGTGCATCTTGTAGCAGCAGACATCACAAACCACTGCTGTATCTTGTAGTTTATATTTCTCATTTTCAAATCTTTAGTTGATCCGTTGTGTGCAAATAGGATCTGCTTTGATAGTTGCCATTGCTCTCATCATTTGTCTTGCTGGGAAAATTTGATACTTGACTTTCTCTCCTTAAAATGTATCATTGCTCCATTATTTAATACACAATTCATTTGATTAGAGAAAACTTGTCACTAAATGAGCAGTAATATAAATCAAAACAACATGCTTAATTATTATATATAAAATGCTCACATTCATTCTATATATGAGTATGATCAGTAACCAAATTGTGTGCCTGTGGTAGATTTTAGTTGGAAACAAATTGCTGAACCTGTGATGAAGTTGTACACCGAAACAACTGATGGTTCTACAAATTACTACTCAGCAGACAAACCCATATAAAAATACTTTACTTCCCCACATTAAACCCTCTCCTTTCAATTTCCACTCATTTACTCTCAACATGAGTTCCATCTCAACAGGTTGTAGCTCTAATAGATTTCTCCATGATCTCAGTAAGCATTTGAGATGCCATCACTTGTGCTTCTTTCTTCTTCTTTGTCCATCAAGCAATCCCCTGCAACACATTTGCAGTCTCAGTACAATTATGTAGGTTGTAAACCTTTGTAACAAGAAGCACATTATTAAGGAACTATATCATAAGTCTTTGACAGTGCATGATGGTTCATGATCATTCACATTGCCCCATCTATGCGATCAATCGTATCGTGGGAAGATGTGCATTGATAAAAGTAGTGTAGTAACTAGCAAGTGAAGGCAAAGTAAAAGATAAAAGGGATTTTTCAATAAAACCATCTCGTTAGCATTAATACTA
>QPKB01000193.1:47276-58073 GCA_003546025.1 Camphora micrantha
TTTGTTTCAAAGTTTAATTGAAGCGTTGAGGCTAGGCGTCTTTGATTGTAACAGCTTTGTGAGAACTACCTATGATGAGGATGTTTTGAAGAAGTTTGATGTTTGAAGAAGTTCGATGATTTTGGCATTGATTTGATGATGGAAAGGTAGTTTTTCTTTTGACTAATGAATTTTGCTCACGCAGGAATATCTAGCCCCTCACTATTGTATGTTTAGGACTCTTGTGTCAGGCACCACTCAGCTGTTAACGCCCAACACATTTGAGGCACCATCTGTATGAGGACTTTGGATTGAACGTCTGTGCAGTACAACTTTTTATATTTTAGATGGATGGACACCATCAAATACCCATTCTGAAAGAAGTTTGATGTTTTGTTTTATTTATTTTGTTATGAAGGGTATCATCTGATTGCTTGCTGGGTTCTTATCCCATGCCTACTGTTTACTCTACCACAACTCTCATATTGAGCCGGGAGGGACAAGTGGAACTATCGTATTAACATATGTGGACTACCTATTTGTTTAGATGTTTGTTAGTTTGTTCTATGATTCGAATGCTATGCATTTCTTATGATCAGAATGCTTTGCATTTCATATGATTTTGTCTACTCGTTTACTCTAATTCGTTTTGCATATCTATTGATTATATATATCTGCCTACCGACCGTCGTATCTGATGCTGCACTTGGTGCATAATTACTGAGTACATCTACCTTTGGGAAAGTGGAGGCGTCACTTCAAGCAATTTAGCCTGATGATGAGTACGATTTCTATGTCGACGGTATTGTCGTCGTGACCAGGAAATGAGTGCTGTCATTCTTTGGTTAGTTCGTATTTATTCTCTTTTGGCTTAGGTTTTGATAAAAGTTATTAATTAATATACTTTTACTATCTTTCGCTAAACTTAAACCATAGAAAAGAAAGATGTGCATACTCTCAAATGTTATATTATACCATTTGTTTATTATGATGTTCTGCTGTGTTTTACCGAGGAAATATTTATACCTCACTGTGGACTTCGATCCTATGGGACATGATTAAGGCCAGGTTGCATTTGATTAATGTTGAAAAAAATTTAATCAACCCTAATCTCACGCATAACCCCGGTTTCAATTTTGGGAGCGTGACAGGTTTGCCTTAAATTTTTTTCCTTTTCGCTTAATAAAATAACTGTTGAAAGTAACTCATTTGATCAACTTATTTTCCTCTTATTAGCTTTTGAAGTTGTTTCTACTCTCTTTTTTCCACCAAGATACAAATTTTCTTTTTCTAGAAGAGAAGGCATCTAAGGATATGGTTGACACTTAATTTTTCTTTATTTGATGCATACAAAGACCCTTATTGGAGATGCAATGGCATGATAAGAATAATAAGGATAAAATAAGATCTCAAGAATATATAAAATTCTAGTGATTAAACATTTAGGATTTGTATAGAAGAATTTTTTTTTTAATGTGAAGATGAGAAATTAGAAAAAAAAAAAAAAAAAAACTGGATATTGTGGGTTAGGTCTATACCACATAGTAGTAGGGAGTTGTTATTCATCATATTCACCTTCACCTTCCACTGAATTGTTATACAACATAGAGGTGTATAAACAAAACCTTGGCTGATAGTTTGGTAAGGATAGGTTTGCTTTTCATGAGTAATCAATCAAGCCTTAGGTGATGCTTGCTGAACGAAGTGATCCCCTTAAACCTTGTGGAGTTGCATTGATCGTTGTAACAAATCTCATTCTCAGGATTTCATAGTCTTGGGAGAATATTATGATGTTTCTTAAAATTTGGAGCTTTCATCACAATATTAATGAGAAGCTTGTGAAAAATCTTTGACCATCTTGGTCTAATTTGGTTTGTTTCTAGATGATGTTTGCTTCCCTTGCCTTCTTGTGACCACTGCACTATGTCTCTCCCCTTTCTCTTTCTCTCTTGCCCAATCTTGGGTAAGTTTGAATTTCAATGTTGAATAGAAAGTTTGTCTTTCTTTTCAAAAAATTTGAAGATGTCTTCACAAAATCATTTGTAAGGTGATTCTGTAACAAAGGCCTGTTTTTTAGTTAACAATCTCTTCATAATGAGTAGTCATAGTTTACGAGTTGTTTTTACATCATATTCCAATTCTATTACATGGGTATGTGAAGGTCTTAAATTAATGATGGATAAAAAATTAATAGGGCATGGTCTATATTATTGTTTTCATAGGAACTTCACAAAACAAATGAAAATTATCAACTGTGTAGGCTATTTACAAGGAAAATGATACAACAAGAGAGGGATCGGCGAGTGCAATCTTCTTGCAGGGGACCGGTTGTGGTCAATTAAACCAACCTCGTTGTGACCAATCCACCCGCTTACCCGGCCCATATCTCACCCGTGTTGACACAAAAAATGTCACCTTGCCTATTCAACATCAAGAAGCTACATGAAGCCGCATCCTACCACAAACAGGCAATGCTACTTCGAGCGTCAAATCTTGTCAGAATCAAACAAAAACTGTTAGATTCTTTAAAACAACCAAAATAAGAGTACACATAAAGTTTCGGGCCACTCTGACACTATTTGGCCTAACTTAACCCTTCTAGCGACTAAACAGGATCTCCCAGTGGCGGTGAAGCTGGAGACCGCGATTCACGAAACAGAGCATGCAGGTGGCCTCAAAATGCCACTAGAAGGCTCTACATCAAATTCCAGGCAATTCCGACACTGTTTGGCCCAAAAAGGAAACAGCCGCAGCAAAGTCAGCTCTCCTAGCAGCGACAGTGTCGAAGACATTAGATATTTGATCTGAGCCGATGGAGGGTCTCAAAACACCTTCAAAAGGCTCCATGTCAAGTTTCAGGTCAAACCGACAACGTTTGACACTACAGTAACGCTCGAGTAGCAAAATCAAACCTCTTGGCGGTGGAGATCCCAGGGACCATGATTTTCAAATTGGAGCTAATAGATAGTCTCAAAGTGACTCCAATAGGCTCCCTGTCAAATTTTTGGTCAATCGGACATCGGTTGACCGTACATCAAAGCGCGACATCTACGTCGCGACAAAATTAAGTCTATTGCCGACAGAACCCCACACGGCTTCAAAACTTAGACAAAAGCCTAGCTATGGTTGGTCTTATTTATTGTTCAGCAGGCTTCGCCTTAAATTTTAGGTCATTCTGACATCGTTTGACCCAATTTTGACTTCTAACGGCAAATCAACAACTTTGCACGACAAAGTCTTCACCTTTCCAGGAAAATTGGAAACTTTGCTCTCCAATATGCAAGGCTTCTTGTCAAGTTTTCTGTAAGGAAATCAGGCCAAAATATGTACAAAAAATATCAAAAAAATACCAAAGAAAATAGAAATGGAAAAAACCAAAAATCAGCGACCATGGCCCATGGTCCCTGGCGACCCTACCCCATGATCACTGGCGACCCTGGAAATCTGAGTCTCCAGATTTGCGCTGAATTACCGTTTTTTGGTCCCTTTTTTGTGTTTTGAGATGTCTGACCCCTGTGGTTTTTCAAGAATCTGACTTTCGAGGCACAGAATCCGTCGATCTTCGTCAACATCATGGATCCGCCATCAAGAGCATGAAATCAATATTGATCGCTTCGAAATCACCAACCGACTGACCAAGAAAGCACACTTTCTGCCCGATCGATCGAGAAATTGACAGGACAGATGCACCAGCCCACTGGTAGCAATCAATGTCTGAAGTTGCATGGTCATCCGACATCGATCAGCTTGAAGATCCATCGGCGACCATCACAAGAAGAATTCCAAAAGACGTGGCACGGCCTGCAATTCTTCAAGCTCCTCAACGACCACTTAATGCAGTTAAATGACCCGTTTTATGACAAATTAATACGGTCAATAACTCATTATTTCGTACGGCCCAATCAGAAGCAAGCAAATGGGAGTTACATGTCAGCCATAATCATGGCATTAAACCCGGTAACTTCTTTCATTATGGAGCTTAAAGGCGATTAAAGGGTCTTACTTCTCCACTGGCCAATCAGAAGCGAAGAAAAAGGAGTTACAAAAATGATGAATTAAAATTTGTAACTCTCCCATTATGTGGCTTTAATGCATTAAAAGCCCATAAACCCACCTAATGGCTACCAAAGGCCTATAAAAAGGGGGTCATTCCAAGAGTAATGGATCGAATCAACGGAATCCGGAAAATACGCAAGAGAAAACTCTGCCAAAGTTGCTACAACAATCTCTCCTCCATTGAAGAAGTCCAACACCGACCACCACTACAAGGTGACCAAAAGTCCCTTGGGGGGCCATCCCCCCAAGGCCTTCTTCTGTCTCCATGGCTTAGACGTGGCTTAAAAGCCCGTCTACTCGGCTTTTCATTGGATATAGGACCTACTCTTGGTCCTTATCCTCTAAAAATCTGAGGTTTAGGTCGAGCCAAGCGAATCAAGAGCATCATCTATTCTTATCTGAAGGATGATGGCGAAGTCCACACATACCTTACGACCGTCAATCTGAACGAGTCCCCATAATCTCCTGAGAAGTTAGATCCCTTTTTCTTACTTTTCTCATTGTATTGTATATTTTTTTGAAGAGACATAAAAAAAATCACAACTCTTGTCTTTCCTTCTTGATAAGAATTGTAAATCGCCTTCCACGGCAAAAATTGCCTTTTACTGCAAAAATATCGCCTTTCACGGTAAAACAAATGAAATTGTCTTTCACGACATTCAAACCATGTCTCTTTTCTTAAATATATGTGCAATGAAAGACTAGAAAAAAAGTTGATTTCTTTTTCTACTTGCGAAGGTGGATCTCTAGACCACCATTTGTCATTTTCGAGTAGAAAATTTGGCATACCCGTACAAAAAAATGTTGATGTTCGTTTTGTATCCGGTAGACATCATTTCATTAGAGAATTGGTTGAAGAGGGAGTCATTCTATTAGAGAATATTCCTACAGAGAAACAACTAGCAGATATTTTGACAAAGCCTTTGGATGTTTCAAATTTTGAAAATATGAGAAAATCCCTTGGTGTTTGTGCTATTAGATAATCTCTCCATATTGGTTTGTTTTGTGTATTTTAAGTTGTTTTTGAGTTCAGTTATTACAAAAAAAAAAGAAGGAATGCGGCTAGCCATGGACCCCCTTGGCAGCTAACCGCCGATCGGGACTGCACTTAAATCAACGCATAACCTTTTTTTTTCTCTCTTTTTCATCCGTTCTTCTTCTTTCTCTTGGCTAGTCGTTTGGTTTTCACCTCCTCTGATCTCAAAAGGTATTTTCCCTCCATTTTCAATTTATTTCATTTCTTTAATTTCGATTTCTCATTGTTATTGACAGTGTGTTTTCTATTCTCATTTGCGTGTTTTCCCTCCTCTTCTTAGGGCTTTCCAACCTCAATCCATACTCTTTCTCTCTTCCATTTTGTTCTTCTCTCACCTGTTGCTAGATATCTTGTCTTTCTCTCCTCGTTGTATCTATTGGATTGTGTTTTTCCCATTTGTGTTGTGTTTTTCTCCTTGTCTTTCCTTGTGCACTCTAACTGCCTGTAGAAATGCCTCCTGGAATGAAGTCAATTGTGAACCGCCCTTCTAAACGTGGATACACCCGGCTCTTCTTCTCGAAGAGAAAGGACGTCTCTCTCTCCTCCACCCTCTCAGTCCACCTCACCTGGTCTTACTCCTCTGACTTCTCCACCTCCTCCTCCACCTCAGTCGGGCCTTGTTGTTCTCAAAACTAATGCCAAAATGCTAGCTGCCATGAAATTCAGATCAGTTATGGTTGAACGACGCACTATGCGCAGTTTTGTGAATCCCCATGAGACGGGAGTCATCCTTGCTCAGATTGGATGGGACAACATCTTAGATTGGGGAGACAAAGCTTATCCTTCTCTTGTACATGGCATGTATGCATCAATCATTAATGTAGTGTCCACAGTTGACTCATGCTCTTTCACTGTTGCCCTTCGAAATGGAGAAGTTACCATTGACCCAAATCGCACTTTGTCAATCATTAACATTCACTTGAACCCAAATGGCCTATCCATGGTTGCTGACACTCTTACTGAGGCTGAAAGGGCTCAAGCTACTTGATAAGTCCTTAAAAATGCATAATTTCATCATCATTTTAGAATTAATTAAGGACTTAATCTTCAAATCATGGACCATTTTAGTAGAAAAATCATGATATTATGTTTATGGGCATCAAAGTCTGAATTCGAGTCAAAATTCATTGAAAAATTGCATTTTCACATAAAATCATGAGTTTCTCTATCTTTGGCATTGAAAGTCACAAATTTCTTATTACTTTTTATTCACAAATGAAATTATGAATTTTATTTGCACCATTGATTTAATTGAAGATTTGATAAAATGGTGATATTTTATTGGGCCCGCATCTTGCATAATTCCTACTCTATATGAATAGATTATTCTTTGACATTTGTTTTTATTTTTGTAGGGAATTTTAGAAATTGGGGCCCGCATAAGAGAATTGATGAAGCAAATGCACCATGGGATCCATCTACGTTTGGCATAAATTCCAATGAGAGAAAGTGAGCCCATCTAAGGATACTTTTCCAGCCATGAAGATTTCAAAAAAATGGGAACATCTTTCTAAGCAATCAAGTTGGAAACCAAATCCAAGATTCCAACACTATGTTGTTAAAGATATCTCCTAAAAGATAGCCTTCCAAATTTTGAAAGTTTGCAACCCAAGATTCTTGGGAAGATGGAGTTGCACGTCCAACACTTCCAAGGAGATAAAACACGTCCATAAAGGGGGCTGGCCATATTGTTTCAAATTTTGAATTGAATCTAAAGTGGGCCCAAGAAAGAAAGTTGCATGAGACATAAAGAATCCTACCTTTAGTAGGATGGTGTGCTAAGAAATCCAAGAAGATAAGGAGCTGGAAAATCCCTTGAAACTCTCCCAAAAACCCTCTTAATCCTAATCCAACTTGGACCCCACACTACTAATCCTTAACCAAATCAAAACCTTGCAACCCAAGTTATCAAAAAAAATATAAAAAGAGCCACAAAGGGCATGGACATGCAATCCATCTCCTCCCCTCTCCCTTGGATGACCAGCAACTTCTTTCCCATCATTTTCCATTAATTTTTCTCCATCTCTCATCCTTCCATCACAATTATATCCAAGGCCTTCCTTAAGGCACACCACCACTTATATTTCTACGCCGTCACGCCGCTGTCGTTGCTCCATCATCAACCAACCATTTACTTCTCTATTGGTGAAGGATTGAAGACTTGAAGATGGGATTATGCGCAAGTCCTATTTTCTTCATGTGTTCAATCTAGGGTAAGGAAATATATATATTTTTTTAGCTTTGATTCCTATTGGGAAATTTCTAGTTTATTGGTTTACTTTAATTTAAAAGACGCAATTAGTGACGTCAAGGTGTCCCGCCTTGGATCGGCATTGTGTGTTTGTGGGTAGTGACAGTACGCACTTGGTGCGGTGTTTTTGCAGTCTTTTTATTAATCTTACCAATATAACGTTGTGATTTCCATAATAAGAGTATTTAGAATTCTTTTTTTTATTCTTAGTTCTAAATGATATTATTAATGAATTTTTACTTTTAATGCATGATTTATTTACTTTTATGCAATTGGAGGTTTAATGTCTTTTATGTTTTTGCAGTCTTCAGATTAGGATTCTTAGATTAAGATTTTTTTTCTATTTGAGATTGTAATTTTTAATTTGAGATTGTAATTAGATTTTAATTTTAGTTTTATAGAGATTTATTTATATAGATTTTTGATAGGCTAGATTAGTTTTTCAATAGGACAGGTTTTGCGATTAATTACTCCATGTGAATCGACCTCGAACTTCACCGAGTTATTACTACAATCGCGGCCTTGCACTTGGGGTCGACGATCCGAAATGGAGAAGTTACCATTGACCCAAATCGCACTTTGTCAATCATTAACATTCACTTGAAGCCAAATGGCCTATCCATGGTTGCTGACACTCTTACTGAGGCTGAAAGGGCTCAAGCTACTCTAGCTCTCTGCGGATATCCTGCTTCATGGGATCGCAAAAGGAACTTTCTTCCCTTAGGGTCCTTGATTCCAAAATACAGGTTATTGCACCACATCTTCACCTTTAATGTTTATCCTCGTAAAGGGAATAGGACCGAACTATCTATCTATATGGTCAATGTCCTTTCCAAAGTGGTTACCGGTGTTCCGATGTGCCTTCCTTCTCTAATCTGTAGGATAATTGTTCGTTTCATCTGTCCAATGCCACTAAGACCGCAGCCCCATTTGTCTTCCTTATGTCCCAATTAGCTCGTTCTTATGGTGTTCTCCGCCCTAATGAGAGCCCTATTTCTCATGCACCTTTCAGCAATGTTAATCTTATTCAAATGAATCTTCAACCTAATGTACAAGCAGGGCACGTACCCCCTCATGCAGAGGTTCTAGCACCACAGCACAAAGTCCCTTTAGCCCCCCAACAGTAGGATCCTCCAGAGCTCGCTCCTCCCGCTTCCCCTAGTCAGGCTCCTCCTTCAGGTATTCCCAGGAGTGTTGCCGAATGGTTGAATGCTTTCGAGCACCATCAGTCCAAGACTGAAACGCTTCTAAAGAAGACTCTCAAATATCTGAGTGGACAATCCAAGGCTTGCTATAACAATGATTTTTCTACCATGCCTCCATCTCCTTCACTTCCATCTAATTAGTTCTAATTGAGATGTTTAGTCACATGTGTTTTATTGGTTATTCTCATTTTGGTGGTGTTTTAGGCTTGTGGCTGAATCCTCTAACATGTTTCTTTTGCTATCTCATACTTTTGGATGGATGTTGTCTGATGATTATTTCAATCCATGAATGATCTTCTGGTTTTAATGATTGAATGGATGGACTAACTGTTTTTGCTTCTCTGAATTGGTTTCTATATTTTTGTTACATCTCCTTGTCAATTTGTGACAAAAAGGGGGAGAAATGGTATTGACAAAGGGGGAGAGAAAAATGATCCTATGTAGTCCCTCCAAGAAAAATTATGTGTTACAGGTATAAACTAAGGGGGAGAAGAACTCTCTATGACCTATGCAACTAAGGGGGAGAGTCTTCCCAAGTTTTTTCTTAATTTTCTGCTTATACTAACAAAGGGAGAAGATTCCCATAATGTTTTGTGTTTGTTATTAATATTGTGCTTTTTACAGGTAAATCTTCTCAAAACTCAAATGAAGAGTTAGCCACACAAGTCTTGATTTCTTTTGTTCTTGAAATTATTTTAATGTATAAAAGGTCTTGTATTTGTAAATGGTTGTTGAGCTGTATTGTATATCTACTTGTCTAGATGAATAGGTTAGTTGGTTTTGTCACGAAATTGACAGAGGGGGAGATTGTTAATGCCACATTTCAGTGAGCACTATGTTTTATCAATTCCGTGCCAATATGTCCAAGAAGATCTTACTTCTCATACTGCCTCAAGGAAGATCAATTTCAAGGTATTTATCAAGCTTTTTGGAAAGACCGGATTCGTCAAAGAGAGACTCCGCATGTATTTGCCAACCTTATCGGGTATTTTAGACCCAAACCAGACCTTAGAACCCTTGGAAAAAGTTTTGTTTTTATCCTACTTTCAAACTCTTACGTTCAGCAAAAACAGTCATGCAGAAACGAGGTTCGGTGACCCTTCGGTCACCTGGCGGCTAGCCCCTTTGCAAAAAGCGGCTAACCGCCATGTAACCGAAAACCCTCGATAAGTTTTCCAGAGAGTAAATTTTTCATCTAATATGAAGTTCGGTCACCTAGTGGTCAGCTCACAGCTAACCGCCGAGTGCCCTAGCGGCTAACCGAAAGGCAACCGAAACTCACAGTTAGCTTTCCCAAAAGCTTCCTGTTTTTGGACCTTCACTAGGTCACCCCAGCGGTCACCTCACGGCTAACCGTTGAGAGCCCTAGCGGCTAACCGCAAGCAACCGAAAGCCACGGTGACTTTTCCAGAGAGCTCTTGTTTCTGTAATGTAACTCGGTCACCTCAGCAGTCACCTCACTGCTAGCCGCCAAGGCCACCGACGGCTAACCACGAGCTGACCGAATTAGAAAATATGACCGTTGTCTCAGGAAAATTGAAAAGGGGTTGGCCGAGGTGCTAAGAGGCTAGCCGCCAAAACAAGCCGTTGGGACTTCGTCTATAAATAGCTGGAGCTCATTTTACTCGATATCAAGTCCATTTTTGAAGAGCTTCATTTTCTACTTTCTCCCCATCAAACTTAAGCTCTCAAAGCTTCTTCCATACACTCTTGTGTTATATTCAGGAAAATCCAAGAGCTTCATTAGCTCCAAGATCAGTGTACTGTGAGAAAGAGTTTCTTCTAGGTTCCCTTATTCTTTGAAACATTTACCATAGTAATCCTAGAAGACCAAACCTCTGAACCTTGGTCATGCAACACGTTGGAAGCATCTTTCTGAACACCAAGACGCCATCAAGAGGTGGAAGCTTCGACTACGGTCAGAGCTCCTTCGAACAATTTAAATCTTCATCAAAGGCAAGTGTTCACCCTTCTTCAAACTTCTATAAAACGTGTATAATGTGGTAGTGGTTTAGATCTGTGTGACTAAATTACTCTAAAATTGTGTGAGGGGAAGTAGATCTGTGTGATCGTACCTCGGTAACAAAAAATGAGGTAGAATCAGTATTTGTGTAGTTTGATTCTTCATAGTGGAACCAAGGGATTGTGTGACCCTTGAGAGTGGATGTAGGTCTGTATGACCGAACCACTATAAATCCCCTGTGTTATTTCTCATTTTCAAGTTCATGATTTACATATCTATATGTTGTGAAGATTGATACGTATGATAC
>QPKB01000194.1:0-57518 GCA_003546025.1 Camphora micrantha
CTTACTCTAAAAGTTTAAACTGATAGAAACAACCAATGTAATCTACTCACAGAAGAATCTTGTTGCTACCAGTCATAAGTCAAACCCCAAGAGGAACAACTTGGTGCTGAAAATAAATATGTGTATAGCTAAAAGTGTGCTGGCTTCTGCATGGGGGTGTTAGAAAAGTATTTCCACTGCCTTTGCTAGGTATAGGTAGGAGTGGTTAGCTGAGAAAACTTAAAAGGCCCACTGTTGATTTGAAAACGACTCAACTTAGACAATAAATTCTTGATCTGTCATTAAGAAAGATTTTGCCCCTCGTGGATTGTTCTAGATCCCATTTGACATGCTTCCGGACTGTGTCCAACATTGAATTTACAGTTTTTTTGCCAGAAGGCAAACATGTGTATGAAAACTATTGGAATCTTTGAAGTTAACAAATCAAGAGTTCAGGGGAAAAAGTCATATGCCTTATTTATTTTTATTTTTTTTCTTTTTTAGCCCTAACCCTCCATCATGACCGCTCTCCATCTCGGCTGTACTCACAAGAGGAGTAAAGCAACTTCACTTTGGGTGTTTGTATCATGAAATACTAAAAATGCCAATTAATAAACCTAATCCATTTGACAATAACACATTCAAATTCAATAGTCATATGAAATTTTATGTTGATGTTTTCTTTCTTGTTTATAAAATTTCAGATGGTGGAGGGATCTGGGTCTTGGAGGAAAGTTGAGCTTCTCTAGAGACAGAATGATGGAATGCTTCTTTGTGGCCCTGGGAGTGATTTGTGAGCCACAACTTAGTTATCCAAGGGTAGAACTTGCAAAAGTCTGTCAGTTGATCACAACCATAGATGATGTTTATGATGTCTTTGGATCATTGGAAGAATTAGAGTGCTTCACTGATGCTGTTGACAGGTTTGTTTTGTGATTTCCTCTTTCCCTTCACTACGAACTCAAAAACTCAACTCACCTTTAATTTGAGCCAACCCAAAGTTCAACCAAGTTCATGACTCAGTCAACCACCTCAAACTGAGACGTAACAGTCATGTTTTCTTTTGAGTCATTCAACTTGGTAAGCCTTACACACCTGAGTTGGGACTTGGGTGTAAACCCTTCACAACAGTTCAATTGGGCTAGTGCTTGGCTTGGTGGAGTCTATGATAGAATCAAAAGCACAGCCATGAACCTGATGGTCTAATATTATAGGCTGGCCTATGTACCTTAAAAAACTATGAAGCCTGCCTCTACCCTATTGCCCTTAACAACCTGTCAAAAGCCAAGCCTGCATAGAACTGGACTTAAAGTCCCAACAGCTAATCCGGCATATGGCAAGCACTTTTCTCTATTTTTTTTTTACCCCTCCCTATTTTTAGTTATCACATTTAACTCCATGCAATTAAGCAGGTCTTATCAATCATCATATCATAAAATTAGCATAAACCAATAAATCTTGCTGAATTGTTTTTTATTCTGAAATTTTCCAGATGGGAAATTAAATCAATAGATCGGCTGCCAGAGTACATGAAGATATGTTTCCTCGCTCTGTACAATACTACCAACGAAATGGGATATGAGGTCCTAAAAGATCAGGGCATCAACATCATACCACACCTACACAAAGTGGTATTGTATCAATTCTTCCAGTTTCTTGTTGATGAAATTGGGCTGGTTCCTTAAAAATAAAAATAAAAAATAAAGAAAAAGTTGTGTTTTAATTAGGCCTACTAGGAAAAGAGATCAATCATTTTCAACCAGCTCGATGAAAATGGTCAAGTGTTTGTATGCCCATTGCGGATCATGACCATGGACCCGATGCAAATTAGAAACAGGTCCATCTGTTGGACGCGCGTGTTATAACGAATTTTTTTCAGCTTGGGTCCTTTGGGAATTCTTGTATACAGGGTCCTATTTTCATCCCAATGCTCAAGAGACCCAATAGGATATGAGTATTCTCTATGGTCCAGCAAATCTGCTAAAATAATCGGTTCACTTGGTTATGATTTTGGATACATCCGAACATACAACAGTCATCTGAGTTTCTTAATCTCCTTGTACAAAGTTTTTAGGTTTATGTTCTTTCTCAGTGGGCAGATTTTTGTAAAGCAATGTTAGTGGAGTCCAAATGGTACTACAGTGGACACAAACCAAGTCTAGAAGAATATCTGAACAATGCATGGGTCTCATCATCAGGACCAGTCATTCTGGTCCATGCACTTCTCCTTTCAAAGCAAACAATATCAACACAAGTGCTGGATGGTTTGGACAAATGCCCAGATCTCATAAGATGGCCATCAATGATTTTTCGACTTTGCAATGATTTGGGAACATATAAGGTAAATCGACTATGTTGTGGTAATTACACGATACAACAAATGAATAAAAAATTAATAAAAATAACTTAAATTTTATGTGGTTCAGCAGTGTACCTACGTCCATATAAAGAGGATAACAAGTTTCTCTTAAATTAACAATAGGAAATCAGGGTTACAATTTTATGGAGTTCCATTCTCCACTTGCTCTAAGAAAAGAATGACTTGTGGCCCTAAAATAAAATGAAATGAATTGAAATGAAAATGTCCCTAAAAATAGGTTGTTGAATTGTATTGAGACAGGATGAGAAAGTCAGAGGTGATGCACCATCTTCTATCGATTGTTATATGAAAGAAGCCAATGTTTCGGAAAGGGATGCTCGTAATCATATCGAAGATCTGGTTTCTGATGCTTGGAAGAAGTTGAATGAAGAACTGAGCTCTGCTTCTCCATACCCCATTCATTTCATCAACTCTGCCTTCAATCTTGCTAGGGTGGTCCACTGCATTTACCAGCATGGTGATGGCCATACTGTTCAAGATAGCAGCACCAAAGATAGACTCACATCATTGCTGGTTCAACCCATTCCACTCAATGTTGGGTAATCACCCTTGGTTCATGTGACCATTCTCTTGATTCGACTGCTATGACCCTTTGTATAATTAATAATTGTATCATTAAGAAGGTTAATATGATCGTGGGTTCATCTTAAAATTGTCACTCATGTGTGTCCACATGGTAAAAAAAGTTTACATTGGCTGGTGGAATTCAGATCCTCTTTTCTCTCTCGACATCGCTGTAAATCCATTGACAGGGTCCACTAATAAAATTCATACTGTTCAAATATAAACATCAAGTTAAACTTTAATCAGACCGTAGCCCACCATCAGAATAATCATGTGTGAGTTACAGATGATTAACTCCATTTGGTTATTGTGCTTCTTCAGGGGAGTTGATCAAATGGGCATGTTGATGGCACCTTGGACAAAAACTGAAGACTAGTACATTCATCATGTGGGCTGCAGCTGCATATTTAATCTAGACCACTGGAAAATACATTTTGAACACTCTGTTTAGATTTATGTGTAGTCCACCTGATGATATTTTGATATATATGCGCGTGCATGAAAATGACAAACCACAATTGAACAAAACCATTTCATCTTGTAGCGTACAACGGTAGGTATGAGACGTTTTCAGGTAGGGGAAGGGCCTGGCCTGTGGGGTTCACAATTTTTCAAGTTGAACTGTCATGGTAATAGACAGGAATTTGGACCTCCCATGCATGAGTTCAATGAAATTCTACAATAAGCTCATAAATCCATCAGTGGTGCCATGACCTACCTAAAGAAATAATGAAACAACCATGTGTCTGCTCTTATTGAATTTTACTCCAGGAGGAGTTGAATACACCTTCGGATTGATCATGTGTAGACCTCATGATCAATGAGGGGACCCAATATTTCCTTGAGCCAGAGCACTCTGAAAGGGCAGCATCATTATTTTACAAGTTCTGCAACCACTGATGTATTTCTGAGCTCATCAAAGAATTTCTTTGATTCATGGTACTTTAGGATGTAGATTCGGGTTGGGTCGGGCTGGACTCAGGCATATCCAACCAACTTTAGAAACACAGGTCCACATCTGACTTAAGCCAGTAACTAGTGTAACTGCCTAGCCTGAGCCTTGACAACCTGAAACATATCAGGTCCAAGCCTACCCATTTAGTCAATTGGAACTGGGCTGGTTGGGTTGCACTCAATTTAAGTTTTGCACCAAGATTGTTTGGGACAAGCCAGGCTGCACTTTAGGCTTTCTAGTACTTAATAGAAGTCCTACACAAATTTTAAAGGTGCCCAAATCTCAGATTCAGTATGGTACCGAACCCTAAATCTTAAGGGCCATAATCAGCCAAAGCAGGATGGGCCCGGTTGCCCATCACCAATTGAATAAAGTGTGTCAGTTCTATCCCAAAATCTATACCTAAGTAGGTAAAATGTGGTTGCAATTGATCATGATTTCAATAATTTCAAGGACAGGACAAATAGTCGATCTAATTTTAAGTGTCAAGAAGACATCTAGGGAATCCTGGGTCTGAATGGTTGAAAGCATTTCAGACATGTGGGGAATTCCAAACAGAACTGCAATTGCTGTGGCTTAGAATACTGAATCCCATGTTTGATTGGGTTTGAATTGTGAGTATTAGCAGAGATGCATGCCCATGTGAAATGTCAGTTTCCCAACAAAATCCTGAGAATTATATATGTTTTTTAATGCAGCTTTTACCCTGGAGCATTTTGAGATTTTACTTTTAGTGTGACAAGAATTGGAATTAGTACTCCAGATTTGATATCCCTAAATACTTGCGACCAAACAGGTCCTTAGCTACATGAGGCTTCTCACCTTGTTCACCAAGGAGACTCCTTTGGTTGAATGCAGAGCTTTCACAAGAACATACCTAAAAGCTTGGCCTGTTTGAATAGACAAAAAATAGATTAAAGTATGAAGCTAAATGGGCCCTAACAATTTAAAATTTTAACTCTGTCCTATTTTGGTAGAGTCTGGCCCAATAGATGAAGTTATAATGTTGTTAGCTACATGTACTCAATTTCACTTCAAATCTAAATAGTTCAATTTCCTTAAGTAAATGTGGTTTCCAAACTTTTAACTTTACAATAATCATCTAAATGTAGTGAAGTGAAGTACTCTACTTTAATTTCAACATATTTTTCTTCCACTTCACCCCTCATGTGAAATCTACTTCATTTTACTCTACTCCTCATTTATCCAGATAGTTGTAGGCATTATATTCCCAAAATGCCTTGGAATTTTCCATGCTATGTAGGATGCAATGAATAGTGGGGTTTTTTTTTTTTTTTTTCATTTTTTAATTCATTTTATGGTACCAGCCAAGGAGGCTGGACCAATCAAAGACTTGACATACGTGGGAGTGAGGACCCTTTACACACACAAAAGAGAGAAGAACAAGGGATTGAACCATGGTTAGTGGGGGTGAGAAACAGACTACCCAACCACTGGGCTATCTCTATGTTCTCCCCACTTATATAATTTTTTTTTTAAAGTTTTTTCTATTTTTTTCAAGGTAAGAACAGAATCTTTGTGGAACCTAACCATATATGAGAATGAGAAGATATGAACCCCATTTTGATTGACCTGGCGAAGCTTGATTTCAATATAGTCCAGGCCTCACACCTAAGACATATTAGGAAGCCAACAAAGAAAGCAAATGCAGTATGAAAATAGGGTATATTTTCAAAATAAACAAGTATAATGGTTAAATGGAAGGGCATTTCGCCTTGTTCCCATGCCTTAGCATATAGAGATAAAGAGTCCAAATTCTCTAAAGGGCTTAGTTTAGAGATTCTCTTAGCTAATCACTATAAACGTGTATCGAGACATACCTTTTAAATCCAAATTGCCCGACATCATGGTGAAACCTTGTTCTTAGGGATATAAATGGTCATCGACTCTTCGATTATCCGAAGGTTCCAACCCGTTAAAAATTAAGTTTGGATTCATATTTAGGCCCCTCTAAGTAAATGGGTCCGGATCCGGTCCTTTTTTGGACCCGTGACCTAAACGTGACCGGTTCCACCTTGGTTCTATCCCGTTGACCCGAGATCCGACATATTACCGCGATTTTCGAGAGTCTCTCTTAAAACTAACTTTATTTTCATATTATTCTCTATCTAGACCCTGACCTGGACCTAGACTCGTCTTATAAACGGCTTCGGTTCTAGTTCTAGTTACATCTTCTCATGAACGGTTCAAGTTCAGGCCATCACCTGATTATTTGCTCCGATTCCGGATTTACCATGGTCTCGGACCGGAACCGACCCACTTACATCCCTACTTGTTCTGTTGCCAAAGGATGGTTTTCTTTTCAACCAGATCTACTATACCATAGATTGATCATGTTCGAATAGGAGTTCTAACTCAAAATCTAGTAAGGTCAAGTTGACCTGGGGAAGTCTGCTTTGGGTCTTTTGGGTCCATCCTCATATGAAAACCCATGTTGGATTTTAACTTAAGCTCATGTGTGACCCACATTTATGAGTCTAGTGAGATTTAACAGCCCCATTTTCTTCTCTTATTTATCATTCATATGAAGAAAAAAGAGAGTTGTGTAGATATAGTTGAAGAGAAGCCTTAGAAGACCAACGTGAGCTTCTATTATTTATGTAAGAAAGTAATAGATCTTGTTTTCTTTTCTTTTTCATCAAGTAAGTAAAAAGGAGTAAGATGATCCTTAAGTTAGTAGCCTAGGAAGAAGAAATTCGCAACACTTGTATTGCCTGGTGGATTTGATCGATGGCTCCGTGGTTTTTTCCTCTTATATACCTGGATTTTGTATTTAAATTTGGTTCATACTTTCTTTGCTCTTGCTCTCTTAAATTTGGTCCATACTCTCTTAGATTCCACCTTGCACCTTTGTGTTTGTTGTGTTTTCAAGGTAATTCATGTAGAGGGGTAGAGTTTTGCATCTCTCCAATAAGTGGTACTAGAGTTTTGTTATTGATGAGTTGTATTCATGTAAAGAGAGATAGAAATTATACTACACAAAAGATGTAATTAGTCTTAATGGGAGAAATTAGTTGTTATGGAAGGCTAAGATGAGGTCATACTTTATTATAAGAATTTGTACGAACATATTGAAAGAAGAAGCCGGATACTATGTCCGAAGAAGAGTGGAAGAAATTAAATAGAATGACAATCATAATACCTCACCAATGGGTGGATGATATGATGTTTTGTCAAAATGTCATGTGTCAAAAGAAAATATAGCACAATCTTTATGGAAGATGTTGGTTGAGAATTCGAAGGTTTGTTGATATGGAATGATGCCGCAATTTCAGAAATAACAAACAGAAGACACGAGAAAGAAAAACAGTTTGCACAAGGACAATAATTGAAAGTGCTTTCTAAGTTCATCCTTGTTTTTATTTTTACGTGGGTCCTACATTTCTTATCTCCCATGTGCAAGTCGTGTACATATATTTTTCACACAACTCCCCTGCTCTGCTCAACTTAGGAGATCAAATGCTAAAGAAAATTACGAGAGACAAAATAAAAAGAGAGGATATAGACTACGCGGCACTGCTAGGTGAGTTCTTTTCAGCCCGGCAGTGCTTTGCAGGCTGAGTGGTCACCTGGTTATGATTTGCAATGCTTATTGCAGGCTGGATTTCATGTCCGATGGTGTTTAGCAAGGCCTTGTCATTGCTTCCTCTTTCTTCCAAAGCTACTCTAAGACACTTTGGAGGATTATGAGTATTGTCAAACTTAAATCGAAGGATATGTATGGGTTTAGTTGTCCTTTTAGGCAATCTCGGTATCCTATCACTTATTTTTCCGATGTGTTAAGTGTGAATTCTAAGGAAGTTGTTAGTGTTTATACCAACAAAGAGAAAATCCAAGGATGTGCAGCTTCAGGGCCGCGCATGGTAAGCCGAAGCGTTGAACACAACGAAGACATGGATTTCTCATCCTGAGTGAAGAATACAGAGAAAGTCCTAGGAGACTTAAAGTATGAGGGACATCATAACACTAAGGCACTGTTGAGGCCCTTTGATTGTGCTTTTGGAGGCTAAATACCTTGTGTTTAGAGTTTCTGACAAAAAGGCCCCTATATTTTTCTGAAACCTCAAAACACCCATACACTTTGTGTCTTTAATTAAAGGCCCCTTGATTGACCGTAAGTTCAACGAAGAGAAACTACCATTCCACTCTTCTCTTTTCCTTTCCGTTAGTTTCTAGTTTTACCCCTTATATTTATTTAAAAAAAGCTGTTGATGCCACAAATAAAGCTACTCCTTCCATATCCGGCCCTTTTTTTTCATGACCAAAATATCACTGTATAAAATTACCTTAAAAGACATCTATCAAAATCTCTCCATCTCCATCTTCTTTCTACAATCACCCACGTGCTCCAACCCCCCAGCCCAGCCACCACCGTCCTCTTCGACGGCACCGTCGGAGAGAGAGAGAGAGAGGGCGGTAGGCGGAGGCAGGGAGAGAGAGAGGGAAGGAGAGGAACATGGAGAAGGAGAGGGAGAGAAGCAGAGAGGGAGAGGGAGAGAGAATGAGGGAGAGTAAGTGAGATAGGAAGAGAGGGCGAAGGGTGGCGCTGCTGCAAGGAGAGGGAGGGAGAAAGAGGGAGACGAAGGGAGAAGGAGAGGAAAAGAGGGAGAGGGAGAGGGCGGCGGGAGGAGTGCGGTGGCAGGAAGATGGAGAGAGGGGAAAGAAGGGGAGTGAACGGAGAAGAGAGAGAAGGGCATTTTGGGAACAAAAGGGTGTGTAGATAAGGATTTATATTAAAGCAAGCTAACATATACAATATAGAGACAGGGACCCGCTGACCAACTGGAACCACATACTAATTCATACACAACACCAGACTACCGGAAGGCACCACAACAAACCCAATAAAACTAAGCTCACAGAGAGCAACCAACAACTACAACAGCAGCTCAGGCAGTTGTTAATCATCTGAAGAGGGGACGGCTTCAAAGACCTGAAGAGCACTCAATCTGTTAATGACGTCAGGAGCCATTGAAGATGAAGAGACAGCAGCACATCATTGGCCAAAAGTGACCCTCAGACCTGCACCAACAAAAGATTTTATAGAAAGGGGCAAAGCGGAAAATAGACTGCCCACTTAGACACCTTAAAAGCTGCATCCAAGAAAATTAAAATAACCCCAACATGATTCTGAATCTAGACTAGGGGTCTGAAACAAGGGCCTTGGAGTGCGGGGAAGAACCCATATCGCCAAGGGGAGCTATCACACACTTAGCTATCTCAGTTATTCCTTCAAGGTTCAACCTTGAACCCTTGAACACCAAGCCATTTCTAACTATCCATAAGCTCACCAAATGGTCTGAACTCAGGCTTGAAAGTTCAGAATTTTCATTAAGGTTGAATCAGTTGCTTATCATCCATCCACACTGTGCACAATTGATCCCTCTTCATGGTTACATAATGGCGAAGAAGAACTAAGGTTTCCAATTTTAGAATTAAGGTCTTTACCGAAATAACCTCTCATGCATTTCCCTTCAAACAAAATTACTCTTTGCAGTAGAGGAAGCTCCCGTAAGTTATATCAATTAATAAATTGATTAAGCACATTGGAATTATCGGAGTTGATCATATTAAAGGTTGTTTTTTTGTGACCTTACTGCTCTTAAAATCAGCCAAATTAGAAATATTGATTTTAAGGATGCCATCTATATCATTAGGATACCCAAATGACCTCGTAAGTTATTCCAAAGCCCAAATCAAGTTTGGTTAGACATGAGTGGTCCTCATGACCACATGTGCAATATTGTTAGGACCCGCTGTTCGATCCCACTAATTTAAGTTACTTTCCCCTTTTGGTTTTTGGTTTTACAAAGTTTATCTTGTATTTAATTTTAGTAAGCCCAAATCAAATAGGACTCTTGCTGGCTAATTTGAGGGAATTAAGGAAACTTACTTTTATTAGATTTTTTTTATGGTAAGAAATCTCTCTAGGACTTATCTATATATATGGTTTCCCGGTCCTCTCTCTTAACCCACGAGATCTGAAAAGTAACCACCAACTTCATACATATTGGAGTGAGTGATAAGGGAAGAAGGAGAAAACCCTCTTTGAGAAAAGAGTTCCGCTTATCATCAAGATCATGGCACAATGTACGCTTTATTATTTGAGATTATATATTGTTTAATGCATAAAACTAGATCCATATATTTGATATATATTACAAACCATATAAGATCTTACATGTTCTTGTTGAAAAAGATCATTCACAGCCAAATTTGGATTGGAGATAGGGGACATGGATTTTTGAAAACTTATTTTTCCTCGTTGGCCCAATGGCCAAAAGGAGGGGAAATAACCTGCGCCCCACCGAGGGATTGATCCTCGAGTGGTGGTATGGGAGCGAGTGTACGCACCACAGCGACACTATGTAATTCTCGTTTTTCAAAAACTTTTATCACATGATATCCAATTGCATGTCCACATTGAAAGTTTATTACTGTTACATTAATAATCCACCAAATATTATCCTTAATGATTCCCAAGGCTTCAAAAATGCCCTTCCACACACACCAATTTCCTTTCTTAGCACCTGCCTCCCAAAGAGGATTATTTGGAAAACACTTTGTTTTTTTTTTTTTTTTTTGGTAGAAAGGAAAACACTCAAGACTTAAGAATTTTTTAACATAGCGGCTCTTCATTTGTATATATAACTTCAACGTTGATCACTGGATGATTTGAGTGGCATCACTTGTTTTTATGATTTATTGTAAGATCTTATCGTTTAGAAGATTCATACAGTCAAGGTTTCATCTTAAAATTATCGGCCATGTGGGTTCACATAGTAAAACCTGAAAATGTAAATGGATTGGTGGAATTCATATAATCTGGTTCCCAAATTCTGCTATGCTAAACCTATAAATCCATAAATGGGATCCACTGACAAAATTCAAACTGCTTAAAACTCGGTGCGCTCTTGATTTGGCATTAGACCAAACTAGACTCTAATCATTTGTAAAACATGTGATTTACACGTCATTAATTCACTCTACTGGTTTTTGTAATCCAATCCTGTGCTTTATTAGTAATTAATCAATTCAAATGGGCACAAGTTAATTTGCTCAAAAGTCGTTACAGCAATGCATGGATAGGAAATTAAACTGGACAATTAATTCTGTTAGTTTGGGTGTCACTGAATTTTCTTTTGGCTTTGACTATTTGAGTTTAGACATGCGAGTAGAGACTACAATATGGCTGCTCATGAATTAGCTAAGGTGAAATTTTTATGTGATGGTTATGTTGAATGGTATGAAGACTTTTCAGATTGGTTGTCTAGATTGATTCCATCCTGGTAGGTTTGTTTTATACTTGTCTAATAAATTCTAATCTCCGACCAAAAAAAAAAAAAAAATCAAAGGGAATCTAGTGTTCCGTGGGCATGACTCCAATTGTAGTGAAACTGGATGCAGAGTAATGTTAAAATGGAAAGATTAAACTCATTTCTATATTTAAAACCAGTGGTCATTTCCACATAAAATCTACCATGAAAGCACATACTTAGAGAGGAATGCTTTCTTTAAGCAACGTGCTGATGAACTCCTCAAGGACAGGAAGACGTTGATCTTTGTCATAGCTATACATGACTTGAACCATCCTTGCAGTATTAAGAGAGGCGTTCACAAAAGACTGAGAGAAAGGATTGGGCGAGAGGCATTCCTTGTTGAGCCCCTTCCATGCATTAGAAATCATTTGCCTTACATGTTGTCGTGCACTTTCCAAAGAGGTCCCATGCTCTTTCATGTAGCAATCCACGTATGATCCATCATATCCTTCTTGATTCTCATCCTTCAAAACAACAATAAAAATTTTGATGAGAGAAATACCGTGCAATTTCCTCTGTTTTCAATTGCTATTTCAAGAATGCAAGGCTCTAGCCTATCAGATCCACCTCAAAGCGTCGAAATCATGGAAGGTTGTAGGGTCTGACAGATCTTCTACTTTCTACTTGAGCCAGAAGTATTGTCACCCCATTCTAGCGCGAGCAAGGGCCATTCCGTAGGGGTACATACATGGCCGCACACATAGAACCTGGATAATTAACCAAGGGATGGGAGTTGAACTCGAGACCTTGGGGAACAAACCCAACTGAGCCACCGCCTTGCCGGCATCGGAAGTAGGTTTTTAAGAGTTCCAAAGTAATCTCAATTTTATCGGATGGTCAGACGGGTGCCAAATTTGCTTAATTGATCCAAAGCCAAAGAAATTGAAGTTCAAAGTCGAGAACTATAGAATGATAATAGGGTGGTCTACGTGGGATCCCCAGGCAAGGTCTCTCTCAGCTCATCTGCAAGCTCATGGGCGATAAGCCCACATAATGGTACATATAGTACGGAAACCACATGTACAATCTCATGGGCAATAAGCCCCCATCGTGGTACATATAGTAAAGGGACCACATCTACAAGCTCATGGGTGATAAGCTCACATCATGGTACATATATAAAAGGGTCGACCACATCTACATGCTCATATGGTATTAATAAGCCCACATCATGGTACATATAGAAAAGGGACCACATCTACATACCTTGGCACTACCCAAGTCATCCCACAACCGCAGAATCGTCGCTGGGAAAGTTATGAGTCCTGGAATGTTGTCCACTGAATCGATTCCCTTCCTTGTGATGCCATGGCCCACTAGGAAAAAGATGTGAACTAAAACGACATGCACTCCGGAACTAGTCACTCCATT
The DNA here is from genome assembly GCA_003546025.1 of Camphora micrantha. Classification (NCBI taxonomy): domain Eukaryota; kingdom Viridiplantae; phylum Streptophyta; class Magnoliopsida; order Laurales; family Lauraceae; genus Camphora; species Camphora micrantha. Next base: position 12,590 of record QPKB01000194.1, read on the forward strand.
TCTCAAGTACTCATCTGCCTTTGGTAAATGTCCAGAGGCAAACCATTTTGACTCAACAAGGAATGCATTACATAGATCCGTCCACTGCATTATTTTACAACAAACAGAAGGGTAATAAGGGTCAGTTTGATAGAATTGAAGTACGTGGAAATGGAATCACATAAAAGTTTGAGGTAAATGGACCATACCGATTTCCTTAATGAGTCAATGGGATTCCATCCATGCTCCTTGAGGACCATGAAGGCAATCTCATTGGTGAGGTTGTAGAGCGCCATGAAGCATATCTTCATGTACCTTGGAAGCTGATCGATGTCTGAAGGATCCCATCTAAAAACAAATGAAATCTAAACTAAGACCACAATTATGTAAAAGATCATACTGATACTTAAGGGGTAAAAAATCATATGATAGACTAGCTAGTGATTAGCCATTTCATGAGTTGAAGTTACCAAAATTTTCAGAGAAAATTGGTCCTTTTTATCAAAGGAAAAAAATAAACTTCCAATGAGGGCCTCCTAAGATTGACATACAGCTAACCACACCATATGTATTGACCACACACATTTGACCGTCATGGGGCTAATATGGTGGAAATTTTTTTAATGGTTACAAAGACCCTGAACCAAGGGCTTAAAATGATTTTCTTGGGACTGTTTCTTTACCTAGCTTAAAAATGAGTTGGGACTGCTTTTTACCCACATGTAGCCTGCCCACCTACCGTATATATTGGGCAAGCATCTATGTGGCCTCTCAGAAACAGTTTCTTATTTTAAATTGAAATGAATTATTCCCTCTCAAAGTTCCTCTAAAATTCTGCTAAGAACTAGAGTACTTGTGTCGAAAAAACATGTTGATTGTGTGTGTATGTGTGTGTGTGTGTGTGTGTGTGTGTGTTAATTTTTAGAACTTCAACACATCATTTACTTTGTGGAGAGAGGAGGGTTCTTGATTCTTACCTATTTACAGCTTCAGTAAATAGAATGAGTTCATCAGGTGTCCCATAAACATCGAAGATGTCATCAATTATGTAGATGAAAGAAATGGGTTTTGTAAGCTCGACCCTATATTTTGAAAATTGAGGATTTGATAGGACTGCCAACGGCCACATGAACCATTTTAGAGGTTGATCTCTAGCAAACTTCAATTCTTGTGATAGACCCAAGTCTCTCCACCACCTAACATGACAAGGAAGAACAATAAGTAAAAAGAGATGTATTAAAATAACAAAAAAATTCATATGTACCAATAGCACCTGATGACTTACTTTGAAACTTGTTTAAGCTCCTCTTGGTGCATTAATTGAACGATGTTGAAGTCCAATTTGGCCAATTCCTGAAGGGATTTAGTATTCACATCATTTCCTCTTAGATTTTTCAGGTGGTGCTTGGTGCTGAACCTTGGCAAGCTCATGTGAAAAGGATTCTCCAACGCATGTCTTATTATACTTGTTTGACTTGATTCCACAGAGGTTAATGAAGCAAAGAGGCTCTTCTTAGCAAAATCATTGGCTTCATCAAGAATGTCCTCTCCTTGAATTGCTACTTCTGAAGCTTCATACAAACTCATCATTCCCTTTATATCTTTACCCAGGGAAGGTTTAAAACTTCCTTCGTCATCCTTGAAGTTGTTAAAAATGTCTGTGCCATACAAAATAGTTAGTAACTATTCATGATCTTCAAACTTGTTATTGAGATTAATAACAACAAAGTCCAGCACCCACCTGAGGATACATAGTACCCATGCTCCCTTAACAGTCGAAAAGTAAGAGAAACATCATAAATACTACTGCCATTGCCACCATTATTTCCACAGTGAAGGTTATTATACTCGCTACTTATAAATGACTCAATCTCTTCTGGGAAATGGTGATCAATTCCTAGCCGTTGAAGGTGATCAATCATAACCAATCTCCCTGATGGGTCTTCAAGATTTTGAAGTATATGTCTGACTTGATTGATTTTTTCCCTACATTTGATGCTTAAGGTATCCTACAAAATTGATAATGTAAGCATGTTATTGCCAAATATGAAAAATTACATACCCTTTACTTGATTATAGTAGTTAGATAAAAATGAAATATTTACACATTTCTATTGTTATGAACGCGTTGTGTCAAAGAATGTTGTCCACAACATCCAATTTTTAAAATGGTATCATTTTCTTAAAAATGAAAACAGTTTCAAATGACCACCTGTTTCACTCTTTCCTACGTTGTAAAGACACTGAAATGATAGTTGTACCACCTTCTCCTTTCTTTGTGTACTTTATTTGCTTTTTGGAACATGATGAAACCCGTTTAGTCCAAACAGGGGGTGACACGTAATGGTCTAGATAAGATTTCTCTGTTTGGTCCGAGCCGGAGATTTGTTTTCACGCTTTTTCCAAGGGTTTTTGCACCAAACAGGGTTCCTGTTTGGTCCAAACAGGGAATCCATTTCCTTGCAATGCAAGGGTTTTTGCAAAGAATAGAAAGTCAAACAAGTTGACATGATATCAACCTAAGTAGGGAATGACCCAAAAAATTCAACTTGAGGGCTCTGTGTAAAAGAAGCATTGTGAAAGGGGCAAATGTAAAATATGCATATTCAATTTCAATATTAGAAGGGGGTTCCTAAAATCTTGAACTTTTTTCAAGTATGGGTGGCGGCTTCAACCCCACAGACCCTTTTACTTATGTCCACCCCTGCACCTTAGGCTTAGGTGTAATATCAAAACTCATGAGTATTTTTGTAATTTCACATGTAACTAACTGTAAATTTTTAAAAGTCCATAGTTGACATTTTATTATTTTATAATAGAAAATGATTCAAAATACAAACTATTCATCATAAAAAAGATGAAAACCGCATAGAATATTAACATAAAACAATCATCCTGCCTCAATCACCATTCTCACTTTTCATGAAAAGGAACTACAATGCATGGCAAAAAAAATAAAAAAAATTAAGATACCATGTCAGGGTCTTGGGTGGTGCGTTGCCAATGGCCACTTGCTACTTGGGGGACTGTGATTCTACGTCTTCCAAAGCTTTGGACTTTGCTCGGATTGATTGGAAAGCTAGAAAAGGCCATGAGTCTAGAACAGAAGGCCATGGAGTTGGAAATGAATGTTCTCACTGTTGACAGATATAACTACAGCCTACTGTAGAAAACCAAACAGGGTACAGAATTTTGTGTGGGAGGGAGCACATCTGGAGTCCCCTTTATATATAGGTTTAGCCACTCATTCATAGGTTGATCTTTTCCCTGATTCCACTCGTTGCTTTCTTTTCGATGGAGGTGCAACTAGTACTATCAACACATGGTGTGCACCTGATTGAATCAGGACTATATGCATGGCCCACATTAGAAAGTATAGAATCGTACAGTGACATTATTCAAGCATTATTCACGTTTCGGAAAAAATAAATGCAACGTGATCGACACGTCCAAAGGTATTATTCGACTCAAAGGTCACAACATGGGTGGCTGTCATCACTTTTTAAGTGGGTCTGTGTACACACACACACAAAAACTAAAGTTCCTAGTCTAACTAATTCAATCTATTTGATTCATCCAAATGCATAATTAAGTAACTTAACTCCAATGAGCCAACATGCATAATTAAGTAAGGGAGGCTTACAGTTTACGATGCGGACCGCCTATTGGGGCCCACCGTGAGACCTTACTGGTCACTGGTCCAAGTAGGGCCAACTTACATATCAAATTTGAAGTCAGTCTAATACCTATAACCCCTTCATCCATGTCCATAAATTTAATAGCTTTATATCAAAGAAAAAAATTCACCCTTAATCCAACGGTCTAATTCATCCAAATCCATGCAAATTCATGGAATTCAGTGCCTATAAAAAGATTATGAATGAGTGGTCAATTTATGATATGCTGTTAATAAAGTGTCACAGGCGGGTCAATTATGGTACTATCTAGTGTGAGATGGATTTGGTTCTAGTCGTCCTAATCATGGATCTGATCTTCTCCGTTGCAGTTATTTGCACAGGATGTGAAAAGGCTTGTGCCCGATTCATGCGAATATCCCGGATTCGTCGACATTTTACTCAATGACTTTTCTTCGTTTCTTTCCAAGGAAAGGTTTAACCCAGAAACCCCATGTCACAATTCCTCACCACCGTCCGCCCCGGCCAAACGTTTTTTCTCAAGCACTCCACGTTTGTTTCTCTCACCTCTCTTATTTCATCCTCTCTCTCTCTCTCTCTCTCTCTCTCTCTCTCTCTCCCCCTTCCCCTGTGTGTGTGGGAGGCCAGGGGATGATAAAGACCCTTTTATGCACATGAAGCTATTTCCACACCACATGTCTCTGGTGACAAATCGAATACCCCATCTTTGTCATTGTCACAGTGTATGTACGGTATTTGGCTTATCAGTTTCCTGAGTGGTCTCATAACTCGTGGCCCTTTGATCAAGTGATCGGTGACCCATAAACATATGTTTGAGTGCCACACTTAATGACTGCCGCGCCATGTGATCAAGATCCTTGCTTCTTTCTGCATGTCATCTCCCTCCATTCTGGGGGCCTACTTGAATGCATATATACCAATCAAAGCACAAGAGGAAGAAGTACATTATGTGGATCAGGAGATTTTCATATATCACTTTAGACTTGGAACAAATCTGATCATTGGATAGGTTGCCCCCCACTGTTCTTATTTTTTGAAAATATGACCACACTGTTAGATTTTAGGGTGTTGCTGTTGTGGACATAACCTGCATGGCTTTCCTAGCTTTGGTTCTAGGTGTGGAATAAGTCTCTTTAACGAGTCTTAGGGCATGTTTGTATAACGGTTTTTCACAGAAAATCCATCTTTTCGGCGTTTGGTGTGGAACAATTTTGCGGAAATGCTTTCCTGCTTCGTCAGCATTTTCCTTGATAATAGTGGAAATGGGTTTCTTATGGGGGGTATGGGAAATGAATTTCCTCGGAAAACTTCTTCCTTTTTTCTTTACTCTTGTCCATTTCAACCCAAAAACCCTACAACTCTTTCATTTTTTATTTCTTTATATACATTATTATTTAATATTGTATAAATAATATAAATGTTACTTTATTTTTCTTCAAAAAATTATATCACTAAATAAGAAATTTTAATTTTCTATAAGGAATCCATAGCCGCACCAAACAACATTAGCACCAATTCAATGAGGAAATTCTTTTTGCACCAAACATGTATTTCTAAATTCTACGGAAATCATTTTCCGAAGTTTTCATTTCTATGGAATTTGTTGACGTAGCAATTTCCTCTTTCCGCAGATAAGGTGTGTACATAAACGTGCCCTTAGACACGTTCAACTATCTTGATGGTCTCACTGTTCTCTTATCTCCATTCTCCTAGTTTGTTGCTATTTGCTAGGCAGTTGTTACTTTGTTGCTAGTCTATAGGTGGTGGGTTCTCTATTTCTCTTTATTACTGTTGTAAGATGATGCCTATAAGTGAGTAGACAGTAATCAACAAAAGATGTCTGTCATTTATAAACTAATCTAGGAGGTTGGATTCCCTTGAAGAAACCAATTACAGTCCACATTTTTCTTTCACATTATTTTCCTTTCATTCTCAAACTCATTTCCAAAATAGCTAGAGGCAGGAGAGGTAGGGGTCGAGGAACCCATTTCTCACTTGAAGAACACTCCAATTGTGAACCTCACACCCTCGAGGAGGCATACAACAGTTGCATTCTTAGAGATATTAGGAATCCACTTGTAGCTCGTTGACGAGGCACCTCCCGTCAACAAAAACAACTAGGAATCAATCTCTCTAGTTCTGGTGAGGGACTTAGGTGAGTGTGCCTGTGGATAGGTGTGTGTGAGTACTTAACTTTCTAAAAGAATTAAAAACAAAGAGAGATATATAAGGATTACTTTGTAAGAGAAATTAGTGATAAGATTAGTTTGTTGGAGATTGGTTTATATTTTAACTTACTCTTTTGATTCTTCTCTTCTCTTATATAACTTGAAAAGTTTGGGTTAATAAAAAGTTACGATAATTTATTGTAGATGTAAAGTATTTTGCAATTCTATATATAAACACTCCCCTCTAACAAGTAACAAGTGGTTGAAGAAAGAAACTCGACACAATCTTTTTCGTAGTTACAAAAATGGGACCTTTATTAATGTTGTTGGGTTAATTCGTTGGAATTCGAAAATCAAACTAAAAAAATAAAAGAATGAGTTCACTTGAGATTGCCGGTATTAGATTAGGTCTGGATTATTTTATATACAAGATATGATGTGATTAGGGTTTCCTATTGTAATGTGATTAAGTTTTCTTTTATAAGCATGATTATATTTTCTAATTTGTGTATTGTATCCTATTCTTGACTAAAATAACCTACATGCTATTTTGTTTTTATTTTTATTTTTTGAGAGAATACATGGTATTTGGCAAGATATAATCAATATATTTTCACACAAGCACAGTCCATTTATCCTTGTATTTGCCTTTTTGTTGGTTCTCTGAGAAGAATGAGCAGTGGTTTAATTTAGTGTGGAAAGTGAACCAAACTTAGAGCCATACCCTTGTACCACTTCCTTTACTTGCTTACGTACATTGAGCTGCACCTAAAAGCCGAATCATGTCACATATTGGATATATTTAACTATATTGTAAACACCTTTTTCCAATTAGTCAAAAAAAGTTGAAGATTTCTAGATGGGAAATCTTCTTTCCATTATGCTTAAATGGCTTTTATTGAGAATATCCAATAATAAGGAAGATGGTAATTAATCTCACACAACGGAAAGAGGGGTAAATGGAAATTCCGCTTTCAAATTATTAAATTCCCAATGATCAAAATCATGAGGCATTGGTAGAGGCAGCATAAATATATTTTAATACTCCACTTTGGATAGAGCCCGCTCCTCAATAATCCCTCACCGGTGCAACACGGTCAGTACACTTTTGACGACACATATTTTTTTAGCACCAAGTTGTTTCTCCTAACATTAGTAGAGGTAGCATAATATATTTTTTAACACTCTCCTTCGGGTGGAGAGCATGTCCTTAATACAAATTAGCGAAGATAACTTATTACCAATCCCAGTATTAAATCTTTCTAGCGAAATGGTAATAAGTCTTATTTGCTAAAGGTGGTTGATCAAAACTAAGCGTTCTATTGGATTTTGAATATTTTGGAGTATGACCCAAAAGAACTTCTAATGCTTAAGCCATTCTACCAAATTGATAATTTTATAAGCATTGATACCTAAATATGGAAAGGGGAGTTCTATTTGCACCACACTTCTATCTCTTCATGCTGTAAAGAGAATAAAAAAAAAAAAAAAAATCATTTTCTAAACTACCCCTCCCCCTTCCTCCCTTTCCCTCTTCCCCTCACCCACCCTCCCGGTATTCGGCGGGGAGGCATCCCCGGCCGGCCAGCCAGCGCCCTCCCTCCCCCCTCCTCTATTTTCTCTCCCTTCCTCTCCTCTATTTTCTCTTCCTCTCTTGGATTGGAAAGATGTGTGACTCTGGTTTTAGGAAGGACTGGAAGTGGCTTTAAACCCGATTTTGACAGCAACCAACTTGCCATTATATTCCCAAAACCAGGAAAAAGAAGAAAAGCAGAGGAATCAATGAAAAAAATCAGCTTTTGAGCAAATGGGTATGTAAGCTTTCGGTTCCTTTTCTCCTTCTAATAATAGAGAGAAAGGAGCAGATGCAAAAAATCTCTTCACCCCAGAAAAGAAGGTTGGCACGGCAAGGGTGCTTGGTTTTCTTCTATGTTTTTTTCTTCTTGTTTTCTTCTGGTTTCCTCATTCTCTTTGTAACTTTCTTTCAAATTGTGGTATTTGAAGAGAAGGGAGAAGAGAGAGTTGTTTGGTCTAAGGAGAGAAAATAGAGGAGAGGAAAGGAGAGAGGGAGAGAAAATACAGGGTGGGGGAGGGAGTCTGGCTGCCCCGGCCGGCCAGCCGGGGATCCCTCTCTGCCGGAGACTGGTAGTGGGGTGGGGGAGAGGAAGAGGGTGGAGGGAGAAAGGGAAAGGGAGGAGGGGGGAGAGGTAGTTTAGGAAATTGATTTTTTTTTCTTTACTATGTAGAGAGACACTGCCAATATACTCCCCATATAAAAACTAACGTATGCATGACTTGTAAATTTGAAGGGGTCTTGTGGTATCCATCATAAAGTTTTATTCCATAAGATATAATGACAAAAAACCCAAAATAACAATAAATTTGAAGGGGGTTTTATGGTATGCATCATAAAGTTTTATTCCATGAGATATAATGACAAAAAAACCCAAAATAACAATAAAGTCAACTTAACTCTGGTAAAATGAATAATGATTTTGCCCAAAATTCATGATATCATGACACATGATGTCACAAGATTCCTCAATTTTTAAAAGATGCTCTACAGAAGAAAAAGAAAAAGAAAAAGAAAAAGAAAAAGAAAAAAAAAAAAAAAGGAAAACATCATTTTATCTTTTCTTTTTTCATAGCTTGATTTTTAAAAAACAAAGTCCACATTTGGTAATCTGTCGAAGGGAGCTATAAACCTCTAAGTTTTTTTTTATAAATCCTGCAAAAAATAAAACAAAAGCAATATGGGATTGTAAGGGTGGAAAAGCCCATGATATCATGAGTTGTGAGTCATAATATAATGGAAGTTTGGGAAAAATAGCCAAAAAAAAAAAGAGAAGAATTAATTAACTAGAGTCTAATGACTCTTCTGCCTTATTTTTTTTTTTTTTTTTTTATTATTATCTCATAGAACCAAATTTAAGCGGGATTAAATCGTGAAAGTCTTGATATGAAATCTATACCTTTCTTTTGGTAAAATCACAGGACAGTTACCATGGAGTTATTTTTTACATGGTGATTTCATTTTGTATCACAATGGAAGAAAAAAAAGGATTTTGTTTTCTATAAAGTAAGTTAATAGTACTGTTTGGTGCGGCAAAACATTTTATAAGATCAGTCCAAAAATCATTTTATAGCTTTCTTCCTCTTCAGTCCAATTTTGTTTTCCACTACAATGCTGAAGAAGTTTTACTTCAAACAATAAAATTGCACATGACGTTAACCAAAAAAGGAAAAAAAAAAAAGAATGAATAATTCTCCTTCAGCAACCAAAAATTCCTCCTCTGTAATAATTCCCATTTTTCATGAAAAATGCTATGAGAAAAATACAGAATTGTGTGTAGCTTTGAAATTCGGATGTGCATGTCATTTCTAATAGAAACCAAAATAATGGAAAAGAAAAACCTACAAGAGCAAGGCACCATCTTGGTGGTGGTGCTTTTGGTGATTATAACAAATACTACCTTGGGGACCGTGATTCTACTTCTTATAAAGCTGCAGCCTTTGTTTTGCAGTCTTTGTTTGGACCATTGTTTGGACCAATTGGAGAACTGAGAGACACCAGAAGGTTTGAAGAGGAGGCCATTGAGTATGCCAGTTTGGTAACTCATTAGTATAGTTTGATTTTGAAAGAAGGAATAAAATATAAATAGGTTTTAATGGTATTTTAATTTTAGTTGTTTATTATGAAATTTTTTTGACTTTTTTTTCTGAAAAAGTGTAGTTTTTTTGTATTTTAGTAGATAAAGGTAGTTGCTTTTTGACTTTTTGTATGAAAAAGATGGAAAGAATTTTGAATAAAATTCATTTAATGTGACATCGTGTTTGGAGAATGAAAACTTTATTTGACTTTGATTGTATCAGTAAATTACCAAACGGACCCTAAAAAATGTTTTAACCCTTTTTTGACGAGGGAATGGTCATATCCTACCCTCGAAACTGATAGGCCAAAAAAATTACAACAAAATTCCAGGCATGGACAAAAGGCAAAGGGTAAGTGTTCAAGAAAGTAGAATACATGGTAAGTGTTCAAGAAAGTAGAATACATATAACCCTTATCGGAATTATTCACCACAAATTCAAATCTGCCTACTGTGTGGAATATTCTCAGTTAGATTTTTGGACTCAAGTAACAAGATTCTGATGTTCTGAAAAAGTAACAAACTAAGGTCATTTCGTTTTCTTGATGTGACATATTAACATTCAGTGGTCGTTAAATTTTTTTCTTTTTCTACTTGTGTCCCCAAAAGGACGAACACATGTGGATCTGATTGAATGAAGACAATAATACATGCCGCTGCATTAATTAGGAACTTTATGATGGAATTCATCAGTTATTAACTCTAGAAATGGGTGGTTTTACGAATCCGTGGATTTATAAATTATCAATTCAAGGAGGGTCGGCAGGTTTTCATATTATTATAAAAAACAATGAAAGGGTAATCTAGTATTAACAACTTAGTTATAAGTTGTTTTAGAGGTTATTTCATGTAAGGGGTTTGACTAAGATAAATGCTTAAAATCTAGGATTTTTTTTATCAATACTCCTTGTAAGAATTTTGTGCATAGATGTTATTATAAGATTTACTCTGATGCACAGTTAAGAAACTCAATTCCAAAGAGTTACACTTGGTTGACTCGTTTAACATTAAAGCCTCTAAATCAATCTATCTGATGATGTGATTGAGCAGGTCTTTTCTTTTTCTTTTGTTTTTTTTTTTTTTTTCAAACATTATATCCTCAATGACACTTTAATTTGTTGAGGTTTTGTGCAGTATCTTACCTATAGATTTGGATTTCTCTTCTCCCTTCTCGAAAATTCAGATTTTCCCTGTATCTTCTTCGTATCAAGGGAAATGACAAAATTGCCAACATTCATCTTAAAAGGAAAAATTCTGAGAGACAACTGGTAATGGATAAACTAGTAGGATTTGACTGTGTTTACACCTGGATGACTAGAAATCTTGAAATGACACTAGAAAGATCTATAATGTTGTTATCTTTCCAACAAGTATTCACTTGTATAATTTGGTTTCCAAATGAGAAAATTGTAAACAATCTAATAAAGAGAGATCAAATGCCGAAACTTAGCACAATCAATGTTTTTATACGAAGTGTAAGCCTCTACAAAATAAGGTTTGAGAAAATAACTGTGATGTGGGTTTTGAAAATTTAAAAGTAAGTGATTTTTTACTTCCAAAAAAATTGAGAACCATCTTATCAGGATGATATCAAAGGAATAGTGACTCTATGAAATGAGCTGCCTGACTGTGAAATTCTATTGCATCAGAGTTTCAGGTTTTGGGTTCCAATTTTAAGAGTTCGGTTCTATAAGTTAAAATTTTTCATTTGCTTCTAGACTTTTCAAAACTAAGTTGGGTATTTGGAGAATGTAATCCAAGTGACATGAAGTGAAAAGAATTTTTAAATTAAGAATACTGCAGTGTAAAACAAGTACTGTGTTGTCCAACAAATCTAAAAATAATTACTATGTTATGAGACATAAAAACAAACTCTTCTGCATTGAGTTGAACTAAATAATTTCTTATATTTTATTAACATAATCTGTTGTTTATATACAACATTCTGGGTATTTTCACATGTTTGTGCAACCCATATGTATACTAAGTTGTATATATACATTTTCCTAATTAGAATATATTAATTGGCCGAATTCTAGACCCATTCCCAAAAATGCATTTCTCCCACAATATATATTGGTATTTTAGTCCTAAAATGACATCATTGTAGCTGTAGAGAAATATTCAAAATTTGGGAAGGGAGAGAGAAAAACCATATTCTAGAGGTAAGTTACTCATCAAAACCTCTAATTTCTTTCATGAAAAGGGCGCTTGGATACGACTCATGGGAAAGAAATAGGGTGGAAAGGAAGGAATTAGGAAAGAAACTATTTGCTTCATTGACCGTGAAAGGAATTAACCCCAAGGGGTTGGCCGAGTGGTCAAGACCACGGTTCCTCCCTCTAGGGTGTTTACCCGACTTCCCTCTGAGCCCGGAGGGATTAGTTTAGCCCAAAGAGTTAGGAACCATTCGATAGCAAAAAAAAAAAATGAAATTAATTATTACAAAGAGTTGCCTCCATTTTATAGGCAACAACCAAACATACCTTCTAAGGATAAATCAAATTCAAATACGAACCAACTCTATCCAAATCAAGACAAGAGCTATTCCTAACAAACATATCCCAACAAGCATTACCTACTTGGTTAATCACCACCTAAACTGCTACTCACCAATGGCCCAACCCCTCTAGTAATTGTGCTTGAGTTAGCCATGACTCTAATAACCTATTCATCATATTATCTATGAGCGCCAGGACATCCGAGTATGTCTCAAGAGGGCTTAGATTTTTCCCACTCGCACAAGATGAGTTTTGATGCCTGAGCTCATGGGGATTCAAACTTCAAAGGGGGGAGTACACACGTGTGTGAGGAACATAACACAATCATAGATGGGACAGAGACACAAGAAGGAGAAAATCACTCAATAAAGACTAGAGAGTAATATTCCACTGTGAAACATCCACGACTCCCAAGTTGCAAAGCATAGGTGGTCCCTTTGCCCGCCTTAGCTATGCGACCGTTCTTAGACCTCATATTTGTCCTGAAACGATCGAAAATATTTCCTACAAAGTAGTTCATACAACAAAAGGTCTATATGGACCAACTAGAGAGCCCGAATTTCAGACCGATCCAACGTGGAGTTCCACGTGGCGCTGAGGTAGACCGCACAGTGTTTTCAACTTTTCATGAGCAGGAGAAAGAAAAAAAAAGAAGGGAATCGGACTCCGCCCAGGAAATGCCCAAACGGTCTCTGCTGCTTCTCCCTCCTCAACCCCTTCTCCACCGTCGACCTGCTCACCAAGATCTGGTGGGTTCGTTCGTTACTGTCGTCATCGTCTTCTTCTTCTTTTGCAAATTGGAGAGGAAATGGCAGATCTCTGCAATAAGGTCGAAGAGAATCGCATGGAAAATGGATACGAAAAGGAGAATGAAGGAGGAGTTTCCAGAGACGGATCCATTCATGGCTTCGAATCTCTGCACCGTCTTCTCAGTGCTTCTCTCAAATCAGAGATTTTCAGGGTTTCTTCTTTCTGATTCTCTCCAGCTATGTGTCTATTTGGGGGTTTCTTTCTACTTTCATTCATCAACAGAAAGGAACTGTCAATCTGTGATTCTCTTCTTCAGCAACATCTCCTCGTCATCATCATCATCTTCTTCCTTTTCTTCTAGAGATTTAGGGTTTATGGATTGAGACTCTTTGAATCAATGAATCTCAATGTGTTTTCACTATTTGGGGTCTGGATACTGTTTCCTGAAATTATGAGTAGCGGTTTAAAATCTCCATGTTCTTCAATTGTAAGGCTATTACGTTCCATCTCAATCTGTGATGTGTCTGTATGATTTGCTTCAAAAACCTGGGCAGATTCCCTTGTCAGCAATTTTGATCGATTGATAGGGTTTGAGCTATCATATACCGATTTTAAACGATGACGTAAGATCCTTCTTTATTTCTATTTGGGTTTTGGAATTAGAGCTTCGACAACCTTGTGTTTCTAAAATTTTGGAAGGCTTTTGGGTCTGGTTACTAGTCCAAAGTGTTAAACATTTTGTTGGTCTCATCTTGTCTAAACTGATAATTTTGCAACACATTTGAAAAGGAGGGAAAATGATATAGGTGTTTGCTTGATGTATGATGTATCAGTTATTCACCTTTCTAACATTGTTTTACAAGAAGTCAGCCGCTTGATTGTGGGTCTGAATTGTGGAAGTTTTGTTGAAACTGTTGCATTGCCGGAGTTTGCTGTCACCCGCTCTTCGAATTATGATTTTGACGTGCAAGTAAGTTAAACCTGATTTTCGATGGAGGATCATAACTCTATAGAACATATATATCAATGTTATACAATTGTTCACGTGTTGTTGGTCTTTGTTGGCTTTGTAAATTGTGAATTGTTCACGCTTTTGTGATTGCACTGATTTATGAGCTGATTGATTGCAAGATGAGTTCTTTCCATTTTGGGAGCAGGGGAAATTTTATGATGATGCTGGGAATTCTATGAGCAGAAAAAAATATAAGTAACAGTATAAGTCTTGAGATTTTTTCTCTGTCCTGCTCCCAAAATGAGGAGCCAAATGTAGCATTAAAGTGGCGCACACCTTTTATTTGTTATTGCTCAATATAAAGTAAAATGATCAATCCTTTTTGGGTATCTTAATTGTGAGTTGTGATAACTGATAACTGACAAGGATAAGTGAATTTGTCCACTTAAAATGAAACAATAAGTCTAACCAGCCCAACTTATTGTACAAACATGCTTATTTGTGTTAATGGATGCTGTTTTGCAATGGCTTGAACAGGGCTATGTGTCGATCGGGTGCGAGACTTTGACGAGGCCTTTTCTACCTAGGCAGCATGAGAGGGAAGGGAGATGTTGATGGGAAGATGCCAAGGCTAAAGAGTGTGGACTCCACAAGGGAAACATTGAACAGGAGAAGGCATCCCAACTTAATGGAAATAGAAATGGTCTTACACAGGCTGCAGTAGATACCGCTGAGATTTTCAACACGCAGAATGGTTTTCAACACGCTGACATTAGTGTGCAGTGTGTACCCTTATGTTAGATCAGGGCTACAGCCAGGTGTTTGTATGCATCTTGGCCAGCCCTATGGAGTGGTTGTTTGAACTATGAATGGCTGCGATCTCTAGCACGACATTTAGTTGTATCTTTAACTATGAATGGTTGTTTCAAATTCATACATGTTATTATAGATTAGACAAGAGGTCGTTTGAGAGATCCTCTCAAACAGCCTATCTTTTCTTCTTTTCTTTCGTCCTCCCCCTCTGTTATATGTTTGGTAGAGAAGAGATCTTGTTGGGTAAATGAATGGATTTTTCTTCAATTGTGAATCTTGGAACACAGTTCAGGAGATGTGCAGTGTGTTATATTTGACATGTTCCAGTCTATTATAGGTCCTATAATAATGAATTTTTGATATATCCCCCTTTAATCTTCCATTCTTGAATTTTTTTTCTTCTCCAAATTTTGATCATTGATTTGATGTGGAGGATCTGAGAAATTAGAGATGCTTTATTTTTTTAGATTATTTATAGGCTGAAAGAAACTGACTATATATATGTACACTGAGCTAAGTATTGAAGCATCTTCTCCTCATCAACCCATCAAGAGATATAAAAAATGAGGATCCATGTTTGCCAATTCATAAACCTTGCTTCTTGCTCAATTTAAATGTCGCATTGTTATGTTGTTTCTGGCCCTATGCAACTCTCCTTTATCTATGCTTGGGACTAGCAGTCATGCCATAAATCTGAGGAACCATAATTTTAAGTCTAAGATACCAGCTAATTAACTATGGGATCCCATAGGTTATACCAAAATTGGCTGATATTGGTGTCGTTGAATGATAGGTTTCCTTGGATCAATGAACCGAAGGTCATCTTGTACATGTTGGCGCATGAGAACACTGCATGTGATTGGTCAGGGTGAAAGTGAAATTTGATTTATGATTATTCGGATGTAATCGAAATTAACATTTCCCACATATGGTTCGTTAACATTGTCATGGGTGTTCTAAAATTCAAGGAGTTTCCTTATTTTGATAAGGATTACACCTGCTTGGCTGTTGGAATTGGATGTTCCCATGGTTCAACATTTTGCTATGGATTTTTATTCACACCGTTTTTATTCTCGTTGTTGGGGAATAGTCTGCTGTGACTGTGTTGGAAAAGTGTTTGATTTGAAAACATCGCAAACGTGATCGTATAAAGTTGAAAAATAGTAGTTTTTAAGTTTATAATATGGACTTTTGAAAGCCCCAAATTTCATGAAAAAATCTCTCGGGAAGTGGGTTAACCAGCGCCCCAAACAAGGGTACTCAGCAAGGTCGCAACAAGTTTGACTCGACTGTGTTAGAAAAGTGCGCGAGTTGAAAACATTGCAAACATGATTGTATAAAGTTGAAAAATAGCAATTTTTAAGTTCATAATATGGACTATGGAAGACCCAAATTTTGGACAAAAAATCCCTTGGAAGTGGGTTAACCAGTGTCCCAAACAGGGGTACTCAGCAAGGTTGCTGCAGATTTCCAGCTACTGTATTGCAAAAGTGCGCAATTTGAAAAGCAGGCAAACGTGATTGTATCGTGCTAGAAAAAAGCATATTTTAAGTTCATAATAAGGATTTCAGAAGCTCCAAATTTCGGACAAAAACTCCATCGGGAAGTGGGTTAACCAGTGTCCTAAACAGAGGTACTCAGCAAGGTTTCAGCTGAATTCCAGCTACTGTGTTGTAAAAGTGCACGGTTTAAAAAGCAGGCAAACGTAATTTTATAATGCCAGAAAATTACAGACATAGACTTTGAAAGCTCCAAATTTCGGACAAAAATCCCTCGGGAAGCGGGTTAACCAGTGTCCTAAATAGGGATACTTGGCAAGGTTTCTGCAGATTTGTGTTAACTGAGTTGAAAAAGTGCCCGAGTTGAAAACATCGCAGACGTGATTGTAATTAACTGAAAAATAGCAGATTTTAAGTTCATAATATGGACTTGGAACGCCCCAAATTTTAACCAAAAAATCCCTCGGAAAGTGGGCTAAACAGGGATACTTAGCAACGTTTATACAAATTTGTGTTAACCAAATGTTGAAAATTCCATTCACATTGTAGGGCTTTTCATATCTGAAATCATTCCAGGTTTATCTATTACTTTGTACTCGTTCTATTTTTAGTTTTCTCTTCAAATGGAATGGACAAGAATACCAGCCTCTTGGGCCTCTTTAGACAAAATCTCACAAGATTCAATATGCCAAATAAGACTCTTTCAAGTGCTCAAAAGATGAAATATACAGATACAAAAATAAGTTCTTCATTCATTCACCCCATATACAATTGGTTCATACAATAGCAACTTCCATTAATCAAAGTTCAAAAAAAAAAAAAAAAAAAAAAAGACATTTGGAGTATTTCACATATCAATCAACCCCTTACATAATAGTAGCTTCCAATTAGGAAGGGTACATGATGTATACTACATTCGACACAATAATACCACAAGCACGACATCGTAAACAATCAAAACAACCGTTACAAATTTGTTCAAATCTTGTAACAACATTTGCCATATTAGAACAACCCTCCACACCCCTCGGACACCTCAGTAGCCTGTGGAATCCCTTCAAGAAGAAAGCTCAATTTGCCCTCCTCTTCCAA
The DNA here is from genome assembly GCA_003546025.1 of Camphora micrantha. NCBI lineage: Eukaryota > Viridiplantae > Streptophyta > Magnoliopsida > Laurales > Lauraceae > Camphora > Camphora micrantha. The sequence continues at coordinate 29,650 of QPKB01000194.1, forward strand.
TTTCAGCACCTCATCAGCATCTCCTATCAGTCTCCCCTTCACAAACACCACAGGCACTCTCACCTCCTTCTCCATCAACACCCTCAACTCCTCCCTAAACCCAAAATCCATTGAAATGTCCCTCTTAGTCATGTGAACGCAGTGTGATTCAATCAAAGACCTCACTCTATTGCAGTCCTCAAATGTCTTCCTAATCAGGTGTGACTGGTTGCAGATCCTCCAAAGACCCAAAAGGCTTTATTCCCTGTTTGGCACTGGAATTACAGCTGAACTTGTTTAGCTCCACAGCAATGCGCCAAATATTTCCTATACAGGCGAGAACTACAGCTGAACTTGTGTTACTTTTTTTATTTACATTAAACATAGACTTCTGCCTGTGCTTCTTATGCTTGATCAGTGCTGTTCCGGTAGTTGACCATGTAAATGGCAACCACTATCACTAACGCACCCACCAATTGCACTGGAAAGAATGTTTCCCCCAACTATATGAACCTGATCCCCAAACAAAAATATTTAGCAATTAAAGAAACAACCAAAAAATTACATCCTTAAGGACACAGTTGACAGGAAAATGCATGAAAAAGTATCAAAGGAAGACCCATGTTTAAAAATCAATAGGAAAGTAGGAAAAAAGGTCCAGAGTTTCAAAACCATGAGTAGGAAAATCCAGGACACCAACTTTAATTAAACTATGGACAGTTCTTTCCAACTTTCCATCTAATTTCATTCCAAATTACTGAAGAGGAAATAAAAGCCACAACAGAAATGGAGAAAAATAAAAGGCAGCCCAAACATGAAGAGGACCTTGCCGATACTTTGATAATGTGTCTACTTAAGACTGCTCTCTGAGCAGTTGAGATAAGCTTCCTTGTAAGGCAGGCATTTGCTCTTCAACACATCCCTAACCTCAAAACTCAAGCAGACATTTAGCATAGGAGGGAACTAGCCTTAAAAGCTGTTGTTTTCTACTTAGGCCCTGAATCAGTGCAATCACAAAAGTGTGAACATTTCACAATTTGCAAAGCCAACAAAGACCGGCAACACGTGAACAACAATTGTATAACATTGATATGTTCCATAGAGTTATGATCCTCCATCGAAAATCAGGTTTAACTTACTTGCACATCAAAATCATATTTCGAAGAGTGGGTGACAGCAGACTCCGGCAATGCAACAGTTTCAACAACACTTCCACACTTCAGACCCACAATCAAGCGGCTGACTTCCTGTAAAACAATGTTAGAAAGGTGAATAACTGATACATCATACATCAAGCAAACAACAATATCCTTTTCCCCTCCTTTTCAAATGTGCTGCAAAATTATCACTTCAGACAAGATGAGACCGACAAAGTGTTTAACACTCTGGACTAGTAACCAGACCCAAAGGCCTTCCAAAATTTTAGAAACACAAGGTTGTCAAAGCTCTAATTCCAAAACCCAAATAGAAATAAAGAAGGATCTTACCGTCATCATTTAAAATCGGTATATGATAGCTCAAACCCTATCAATCGATCAAAATTGCTGACAAGGGAATCTGCCCAGGTTTTTGAAGCAAATCATACAGACACATCACAGATTGAGATGGAACGTAATAGCCTTACAATTGAAGAACATGGAGGTTTTAAACCGCTACTCATAGTTTCAGGAAACAGTATCCAGACCCCAAACAGTGAAAACACACTGAGATTCATTGATTCAAAGAGTCTCAATCCATAAACCCTAAATCTCCAGAAGAAAAGGAAGAAGATGATGATGATGAGAAGGAGATATTGCTAAAGAAGAGAATCATTGAAAGACAGTTCCTTTCTGTGGATGAATGAAAGTAGATAGAAACCCCTAAATAGACACACGGCTGGAGAGAATTAGAAAAAAGAAACTTTGAAAGTCTTTAGTTTGAGAGAAGCACTGAGAAGATGGTGCAGAGATTTGAAGCCATGAATGGATCCGTCTTTGGAAACTCCTTCTCCTTCCTTCTCCTTTTCGTCTCCGTTTTCCATGCGATTCTCTTCGACCTTATTGCAAAGATCTTCCATTTCCTCTCCCACTTTGAAAAAGAAGAAGAAGACGACGACAGTAGCAAAGGAACCCACCAGATCTTAGCAAGGAGGTCGATAGTGGAGAAGGGGTTGAAGAGGGAGAAGAAGTAGAGACCGTTTGGGCATTTCCTGGGCAGAGCCCGATTCCCTTTTTTTTTTCCTTTCTCCCGCTCGTGTGGTCCACCTCAGCGCCATGTGGAACTCAACGATGGATCGGTCCGAAATTCGGGCTCTCTAGTTGGTCCATATAAACCTTTTGTTCATACAATACGCTTAGAATATCCCATGAACAGCTCGATGGGAAATACTTAAAATTCGACCGCTTAGAGGCGGATGCTAAGTCTCCCTCCCGCCCTCTCAACCATAGTGAAAAATAAAAAAAATCTTAAAACCACCAATGGATGTGGCCCCCACTTGAATGCTTGTGAATCAAAATAAGGTGAACTGTGCATTAGAAATTTGCAACCCTACCATAACAAATTCTAAAAATAGGCCTGAGAAGGTGGAACTCCCTGTCCGACTTTGTAAAAATTTATACCTACACACCAATCCGATTACTAACAATGGCAATTGGCAATAGCTTGTGTGGTTTACAAACAAAAATAATAATAAGAAGAAATAAGAAATTTATCAAAGAAAGAAAAAAAAAAACTTGTATGAAGGTTGTGTCTATTATTAACTACTCGTTTCAAGTTTAAACCGAGCTAACTCCAAGGGGTAGCTCAGTTGGTCTAGGACTACGGTTTGCACCCGAAGATTAATGTAGGTTCGAAACTGCTGGGGGTGAAAGTGAGTCGGGCCGCCCGCCGACGGCCTGTTATATGCTCGGCCTGAGCTCAGCTCAAAAGACAAAAGAGCCGAGCTAGGGCCTAGTAGGAGGCCCGTTTGCTTAAACAGGCCGAGCTCGGGCTTGATGAAGCCCGGCTTGTAAGCCCTAGGGCCTACATATATTAATACATATATTATATATATATATGTACACTATACAGTATATAATACATATATGATATAACATAATCCATAAATCCTAAACCTTAGTTTTAATCCAATATAAATAATCTCTAAACCCTAAACACTAAATAATCCATAAATCCTAAACCTAAGCAGTAAGCCTTGGGCCTACATATATTAATCCATATATTATATATATGTGTACACTATACAGTATATAATACATATATGAATCTATGATACTAAATAATCCATAAATCCTAAACCTTAGTTTTAATCCAATATAAATAATCCCTAAACCCTAAACACTAAACCCTAAGCACTAAATAATCCATAAACCCTAAACCTAAGCACTAAACCTTAAACCCAAATTTTAATCCAATATAAATAATCCCTAAACCCTAAGCACTAAATAATCCATGAACCCTAAACCCTAAATCCAAGCACTAAATAATCCATAAACCCTAAACCCTAAACCTAAGCACTAAATAATCCATAAACCCTAAACCCTAAACCCTAAATCCCAGTTTTAATCTTTTATCCAATATAAATAATCCCTAAACATTAGAACTAAATAATCCATAAACCCTAAACCCTAATTTCATATTTTCAATCCAATATAAATAATACCTAAACTCTAAGCGCTAAACCCTAAATCCTAGTTTTAATCTTTTATCCAATATAAATAATCCCTAAACATTAGAACTAAATAATCCATAAACCCTAAACCTAAGCACTAAACCCTAAACCCTAATTTCAATCAAATATAAATAATACCTAAACCCTAAACCCTAAGCGCTAAATAATCCATGAACCATTGAAACCTAAACCTAAGCACTAAATAATCCATAAACCCTAAATCAAACCTTATTATTTCATCATTAGTGCTATATCATTATAAAACGGGCCGGGCTCACGAGCCGAGCCTAGGGCCTCAATCAAGCCGGGCTCAAAGGGTCGGCCCTAGGGCCACATAACTTAATAAGAGCCGAGCCCGAGCCGGGGTTTTTGAGGCCCTCTCGAGCTCAGGCCGATTGAAAACTACTAGGGCTGAGCCTAGGGCCTGTCAAAGCCAGGCCCGGACCGGCCCACTTTCACCCATAGAAACTGCACTACCAGAACTACAGGGGAGTTTATCCGGCTTTCACTTGGGCCCGGAGGAATTAGTCCAGTCCAAAGAATTGAAATCCTCTGATAGAATAAATAAATAAATAAATTTAAACCGACCTGCTTTAAAAACACTGCGATGAGATGTTGATGGATCCTTGCAACTTGGATTCCACGACGTGACATGACCGATGACCCCAGGACTTGAGGTGTATAAACATGTGCAAGCGCCTTCCATTTCTATGTTAATGTAGGGATGTCAAACGAGCTGTGCCCGCTCCAGGCTTGGCCCACCAGCACGGCACGGCCCGCCATGGGCCAGGCTGGAGCGGGCCATGCCGTACCGGGCCAGCGGGCCAACGGGCGTGCTCCTCTTTTTTCAGTATTAAAAAAAAGTAGAACACAAATACACAATCACGGAGAATGACAAAGATATTTTTATGTGGTTGGGTCAAACTCCACCTACTCCAGTGCGAAGAGAGAACCATTCGGATCTTAACTTCTTGAAGGTTTCTAAATAGGATTACCTTCAAAACCTTACAATCTTTTTAGAAAATAAAAATAAAAAAAGAATGAAAAACTTATAAATTTAAAAATTACAATGAGGGAAAAAGTAAAAAATCAGATTTGTAGTCCACTAATGTATTCTGCTGAATCATAATCTTCCATTGATGTCAACTCTTGCTTCCTCTTATCTGCCAAATACCAGTCTCGTAGGCAAACACAACACTCCATCGTTTCTTCAGTCAAATTGGTTCTTTTGTCATCCACCACACGTCCACCTGCACTAAAAGCTTGTTCTAATGCTACAGAAGACATTGGAATAATCAATGGATTACGAGCCATGGCGGCCAACATCGGATAAACGCTCTCTTGTTGCTTCCACCAAGCTAAAAGATCAAAACTAGATGCATCCTGCACCCGTATTACACCGACGACAAGATACGATGATAACTTCGTCACTGAGTTACTTGAGGTTGAACTGGATGCCATGCCAGTAAACTGGGAAAAATACCACACATCACACTCACCAACACCTGTTTGCTGGACTTCTGAATGACCCATACTAAGCCCAGTTATACCCATTTGCTCACAATAAAATTGAAAAAGTGCTTGTAAATTTGCCCTAATATGGGAAAAAAATATTTAAATCTATATAATTCATATTTTTATTTATTCCATCAATAAAAAACTGTACACCACTTAATTTTAACATATGATCAAATACGGCAGCTAAAGAAAATGTCATTGGAGCCTCTTTCCAATATTTATTAAATTTTTCTTCTATGTTTTTAATAGTGCTACTTAGTAAAAAATGATCTCTAAATCTAGTGAATTGTAAAGTAATTTTAAAAAGCTTCATTAAAGCTTCATTAGACGTGGAATAATATATCCCGGAAAAAAATAATGTTGAAGTATAAAAAGCTTCTAATAAATCTCTTATATTGGCACATAACTCTCAATGTTCATCACTAATCATCAAATGTTGTGCATGAAAAGCACAAAATTCATTCAAAACAGTTTTTCTGTAAAGTGCCTTATTTAACAAATCATACATAAAATTCCATCTATGTTCTACCTCATTAGGCATTTTAATAGCTGATATGCCTTGCCTCGCATATATTTGGGCATAAAATTGTCTTTTCTGTGCGGAGGTGAAAATAAATCTAGCAATGTCTTTAATAGCAACTGTGTAACTTACAATATGCTTTAAACTAACCTTTGCAATGAGATTTAAGATGTGACATACACATCTATTTTGAAAGATGAAGTTATCTATCAAAGTTGCAAGTAGCATCTGCATTCTCATTAATTCAATAGCCACTGTATTATTACTGGCATTATCTAAAGTTATAGATGAAACTTTTTCTTTAATATTATATTCATCTAGTTTTTCCAAAATAAATATACTTATTCTAGTGCCATTGTGTGGTCATTCAAGACTGCTAAAACTAATTATGCAGTAACACAAAAAAAACTGTCACCCCCTTTAGATGTCCACATTTCTGTGGTTATGGAAATTCTACCAGGTATTTCTGCGAGGTAATTTTTTATGTTTGTTTTCTCTTCCTTCCAGAGTCTAATAGCCTCATTTCTGGCTGTATTTCTTGAAATACTGTGAAATTGTGGTTGACAGTATTTCTGGACCCCACTGAGATCTAAAAGAATATTTAAAAATAATTTTTTTATGTCTTGAATTAGATTTATGGGAAGCTTTTGACCCCACTTAATTTAAGAGTTTCACCCCACATTAGCTTGCTTTACACCTTTTCTTTATTGATATGGTTGTGATCAAAAGTCACCATAAAATACCCACCGCTTAAGTTAATGGGCCAATTGTCTACCAAAATTTTTAAAAAAATTTAATTGGCCAACATTGCTAATATGCGCTCTAGCAACGAGTTTTTAGGACTTAAAGGAATTTATGACATTCCTAGAAAGTTAGTGGAGACAAGGATATCGTATACCAATTGGTTTATCTGCTTTTAAAATTGACGTTAATTTTACCAACTGCTATGGTAGAAAGAGCTTTTTCAGGAATGAAGTACGTAAATAACATGTTGCGTAACTGAATGAGAGATCAATGGATGAATGACTGTTTGGTTACATATATTGAAAATGATGCGGTTGCTAGTCTTGATAATTAAGCTATTATGCAATGATTTCAACACATGAAAACCTATTGAGGGCAGCTACAAAAGTTTATGTATTTGGATTATCTTTTTGGATTAAGAGCTATTAGTAACAATGTATTAAAATTTATGTTTAATTTTTTTTAGAACTCAATATTATCTTTGTCAGATTATCGTAAATGGATTATTAAAATTTTATATTATATTTATCGAATTATCAGAAGTAAATTACAGATGTAGATAAAGGAAAAAATAATTTATTCGATTTGTGGAAAATAAGTCTTTTGTTGACCCCACTGACTCGAGTTTCTAGAACCGCCACTGACCGCTTGTAGTAAAAATTTGGGTCTGTATACCAGGCCCCCCTGTCCCTGCATCCGCCGGCTTATGTAAGACTCAACATTTTGACTTATGTCTTGTCAAATGGCCGGTACTCGATTTTGACGTTGCACCATAAATCTTACTACAAAATTTGTATTTTGCCTTTTCAACTTTCTTTCCATTTTCAATAACTTCAAACCTTGTAAATATATCCCAAATTGGTGAGGTTCTATTCCTCTTGGTTGGTTTACGGGAACTCTGAGGAAAGGGAGGTGGTAAATCACCTACTTCATCTTGTAACTCAATAAAATTTTCTTCTACCTCTAAATTAACGGAAGATTCTGTGGGAAATCTTCTAACCATATTTCAAAAAATATAATTTATAAATAATAGTAATAGGCCAGTAGCCTTCTTTTGTGATAATTAATATAAGAAAGGGGAGAAAATGAGAGTTAATATAATATAATATAAACTTATATATATTGAATCTCAAATTTAAATAATATAAATACCTCTAAATCTTTGAAGGCCTTTTTAATCTTGTCTCTTGATGACTTGATCTTTTGCCCTCCAAAAACTTCTTAAAGAAAGTGAAAGAGTTGAATGCTTCGAGAAAGTGCTTGAGAATCTGAAAATGTATAAAGAGAATGAGAGAGTTGTGTAAATTAGTGAGGAATGAGAATGGGAGGGTTAGGATATTTATAGACTTTGTAAAATGGAAAATGACACAAAATACCCCTTATATGACCGTTTTATGGCTGTTGGGGGGGTAAAATGGATTTTTTTAAAAAAAAAGGGGAAGTGGACGTTGGGCGGGCCAATACCAGCGGGCCTGGCGGGCTGGTGCCTCCAACCCACATGCCAGTGGGCCTGGCGGGCTCAGGCCAAACGGGCCAACGGGCTCAGCCTCCTCTGCCCACATGGGCCGTGCCGTTGACTGGGCTGGGCCGGGCCACGGGCCATTGACTGGCGAGCTGGAGCTGGCCTGCCGGCCCATTTGACATCCCAATGTCAATGGAACCACACAGTTTCTTTATTTTCAAATCCACACATCCATTACTCCAATGTTATGAATGCACAAGTTAGTGGGCGGAAACTGTCTGCGCGGAACAGGGGAATCCTATTTGGACTAATACATTGATGTCAAATCAACTATTTACCCTTGATTGGTGTAAACAGGGTTGAATCCGGAATCCAAGTTATTGTGTCACTTCAGCTATCAGGACACATTCATGTGGGTACACATAAAATCATGAAAAGCATGGAAGTTGCATGTGAGTGGACCGATCAATGACAGTCCACTACATCGACACAAATAACGTGCAGCACCTCCCACAAGTCGGCATGAGGAGGGACACCAATTCCTCCACTCACAGTCAGCATTCAATTAGTGCATTAGAGGATAGCTTTCACCAAGTACTAGAGGAGTAGAAGCCCCCAACAATCAAATTATCAACTTAGAAAAGAAGTCATGTATCATATGCGAATTTAGTTGATGTGGAGGTTTAAAATTGCCTTTTTAGGGTGACTTTTTTTGACCTACAAATAAAAAATTTCTATCCTCAGAATTTATAAATCCCACAACTTTGGGAATTCTAATTTGTATTTAAGCATTTAGGAATTCCAATAAAAAAAAAGGGGGTATTTAAATTTTCAAATTTTGCCAGGGTATTTGAGACCTTTTATGTGGGTGGGGTTTTGAAATTCTTACATAGAAGCATGGCATTTCACATCTTGTCCAAAAAAATCTCAACACCTCAAATTCTTGTCAAAAATTCTCACAAAGAAATAGATCTATTTCAAAGGGCCTGTTTGTTTGTTTGAATAAAGGCTGGAATGAAGTAAAATTAAATGTCTGATCTAGAAAAAAAATGACAAGTTAACTGATGTAAAAGCACAAAATAATAATAAAAAAAGGTATACTTAAAATGCACAAAGTGACAAAAAAAAAAAAAAAAGAAAAAGAAAAAGAAAAAAGGGAGCTCTAGAGTAATTTGTGTGCTTTGACCCTCAACTCACTCCTTTTTCTTTCTCTAAATTGGGCCCTTAATTTTTTCTTTTCCTTTCTTACTCATTTATTTGTGGAACATTGGAGGAGCCCTTTGTTTTAATATATATAGAAATGGGATCCAACAATTTCGCAGCTTCTTGTGAGTGGTCGCAAATGTGTTGGTGAGGCCCACCACAAAGGATCACATATGGGCCCCAACAACGGATTCTAACAATAACGGGCTAGGAAACAATAGAGTACATTAACCCAACACAATCTAAATTTGCTAATTACAGACTTTGCCATTTTTGCTATATTTTTTCCATTAAAAAAAAAGAAACTCACAGTCCAATAGACCCAGGGATCGAGCCCTGGTTCTATTCATGGATAGGGAGATGACTCGCCACCTAGGAATGTACAATTTATAATTTGGGAAGTTTTGAGTTTCAATTTACCAAAATGCGATCTTTAATCCACGTGTTTTGGGCTAAATACCGAGCTAAACTTTTTTGAGTTGCACCCTTGATAAATTGGCCGGCAACGAAAAGAGAATCAAAGTTTTTATGCCTATTGACGGTTTTTATGCTATCACGATGCCCAAATATGAAATTGATACAGTATGGACATAGCCGGGATATGAATTTTACATAAAAAAGTGAAGTACCAGATATGTTGTCCATTTTAAAGTATTCGTGCATTATAGTTTATAGTTGGCGATTTTCTTGGTGGCATAATGAAGATTTCTTTTTTACAAAAGAAAAAAAAAAGAGGATTTTACTGAAAAATTCTCATTACATGGGTGTTGCACGAAATAGTGCCTTCTAATTCAAGCAGCACAAATGAATACTCGAGAGGAGTGAGGAGTGATGAAAGTCACTCCGCATAACTACGGGAGGAATACTTTCATGCTGCTTGAGTTAAGATGCACTATTTCGTGCAATGCCCATATAATGGAAAATTTTCAGTAAAATCCTAATAAATAAAAAAAAAAACATATGTTAAACTCACTTTACTAGTGAAGTAAGCTCAAGGGTCACTTAAGGAGATAATAAAATAAAAGTTTGTCAAATAAAAGAATATCATATTTATAAAAAAATACCCTATACTTTTTGCAAAAAAAATAAAATAATAATAATAAAAAAGTTATTTTCCTATGCCACTAAATGATAAAAAGAAATATTTCTAAAAAATAAGTAAAAGGATTATATTCTTATTTCACTAAATTACTAAAGGCCACAACTTTTTTTATTTGTCCCAAATTTTTTTTATCACTTAATTTGACTCTCCACTGCACTTCACTTTACCAGTAAAGTTATCAAAAAACCAAATTTCAAACAAGCAGGCCAGCAGTTACATGGTTGAGAACATAAACACTACCAGAAAAAAAAAAAAAAAGGGTTAAAGGCCTCAATGATTAGACAACGGCACTATTGTAAATGGATTTATTAAGAAATTAGTCAGGGTAATTTTGGGAATAAAAAAGAATTAGCGTGCTAATAAAGAGGAGAAAAACAATAGGTATTAACCTCTAAGTCAAATAAACATATTTTGACAAATAAAAACATGTGCCTAGATGCCCGTGGCAAATATGTACCTACCTTTTCGTGGCCTGGTTAGAGTTCAAATGGGCTTGGATTTAGATCGAAATCTATGTCCAGGCTAATTAGGCCTAAACTCAATCTAGTCTGCATCAGTAACTACTAGAAAAATATAAATAATTATAATATTCAAATTTATAAAATAAAAAATTTATGATTAGTTTATTTTAAATTAAATGCAAAAGGTTTTAGTTTGGGAGAGAGGAAAGAAAAAGAAGTCCATAAGAATTCAATACATAATACCATATAATTTAAAAAAAAAAAAAAAAAAAACCCAAGCCCATGAAAATTGAAGATTAATGATAAAAAAAACTAAAAAACAAAATCAAAACAAACAAACAATATAAACTATGAATAAAATCCAATGAGATTTGAAAGACACATAGAAATGAAAATCCATAATCAACTCAATGACATAAGCAATTTAAAAGAATCAAACACTCATGAGATAAAAAAATTAAAAAAATCTCAAAAATGAAGCACAAAAGGGCAAAGACAAAAGAACCTACAAATTCATGAAAAACCATCATAAAAAAACACTAAAATCCCATCACAAGCAAGAAATTATAATAAAAGAAATACAAAATAAAACGAAATATTTTTTATTAAAAAGGCAATAAAAATATATATAAATAAAGATCCATAGACAATACAATGATAAAAGAAATTTAGAAGAACCAAACCGACTTATGATAATCTAATTCTCAAAAATAGAAATCAGAAGCCACAAAATAAATAAGAAAAATCTATAAAATGATTTCACAAAGAGAACTTAAAGAACCCAATGGAAGTAAAATAAATAATTAACTCATAATGATAAGTATTGAAAAAATAAAAAAAATACAACAAAAAAATAAAAATTTACAGAAAATCCCATGATAAAAAGTGATTTAAAAGAAAAAAAAAACAAACAAAGGAGAACCCAATACCCAAAAGTTGAAACAAAAAAGCGAAAAAAAAGAAACTCACAGTCTATGAAAACCATACAAATACAAACCATAAAAATATTACAAATCTACAGAAATTTTAAAATGATGATTCTTTTGTATAAATCATATTAAAATGACATAATTAAAATTGCACAAATAAAATATGATGAACTCAAGAGTAAATGAATTAAAAAGGGTTTACCTCTCAAATTGAAACGTTTAATAATTGCACCAATTGTCTCAAGATGCTCACATTTTAAAGTGGGTTAAACACTGATCTAAACTAAGCATGTAAATGAGGCCTGAGACGGTACTAAAAAAAAACAAAAAGAAACAAAAGAATTATTGAAGTTTCTCTAATAAAATACAATGAACTTAAAAGTAAATGAATGGAAAAATTGAAAGTTCTCTTATTGACATAGAGAAATAGAATAATATTGGAGAAAGTAAAAAATGATGATGATAAGAATGAGTTTAATTCTTTATTTAGATGGACTAATATTATTGGAGATTCTTTTTAACATTAGGTCTGCATTTTTAACAAAAAATGTACAATCAAAATCAATAAATAAAAAAGAAACCAAACAACCCAGAACCGAGAGTGGATTAAATAAAAAAGACTAAGGATTAAGTAAACTAAACAACTTAGAAATAAGCATTTCACATTCTAAAAGAAAAAAAGAAAAAAAATCATATAATCAGAATAAATAAAAATCTTGAGATCCCTTAAATTAGTGGCACTTAGATACTGGGACTCATTAACACTCAAATGCTATTGCCTTGATAGAAATATGATGATATTGGGAGTTTCTTAATAGACAAAAAGCATGATGGAGAGTCCAAATCACAAAAGCAACTTTATTTGGGAAACTCCAGTATTTTTTATTATTAAAGAATCAATTTGACCGTGGAAATAACCCAAAATGAGGTGAAAATTTGAGGTTTCCCATAAATAGCAAGGATGTTTTTCTTAATGCTTGTGGTTTTTAATAGACCTTAACGCCTCAATTATGTAATAGCACATCAGTTATATGGAAAGTTTATCGCCTCCTCTTTACCTCTACACTATTGTCACAAGTTTTTCTTTTTTCAATAATATTGTCATTTTCTTATTAATCACGAAACTTATTATTTTTGTTGATCAATTCCATATATTATATATTCATTTGAGTTTAGTTTTATTGTAAAATGGTTATCATAGAAAATTAATGACTATATAGGAAATCGTATAAAATAGTTATTTCAAAAGTTTGATAACCCATGTTTAAAGTACAATGTATAAGTATGAAAATAATAACAACAGTATTTATAGGGGATAATATTCTAAAAATATAGTTATTTTTATAAATACTTTGTAAATAAATTCCAACTCCCGGTCAATATTCCAAAGTAGGGCTAGGTCCCTTCCTCATTAACTGATTTTAAGTTTTTATTGATAACTATTAACAAAAAGATGCTCTGTGGTGTAGTGGTAGGGTTGCCTCTTTGAAATTCATATTTGCCTGAGTTCGACTCCGGCCCGACCCGATTGCTAGGATAAAACTAAATTAAATTGGATGAGTCAAAATCAATTGGAGCAAATTGGATCTGATTTCAACTTGCAACCTTCACTTCATATTATATAATTTAATAGCATAGTGTGCAAGGGATAAATTAAAATTTCAAGCCATTTTTAACAATGGCCCCCCAAGAAAATTTTTTTTTCACAATGGCCACCCAATACCCATATCCTGGTTCCGCCCCTAATAGTGGGTGATAAATTAGAGGCTGACTTGAGAAAGGGAAAAGATGAAAACTGCCTACAGCAATTTTTTATTATCCAAGCAATATGAGCTCCATAAAAAACCTTGTAAAACGAGTGTAGATAATCCGATTTACACACAAATGAGAACTCATGCCTTCAGATATTTCACCAGAAAGTAATAGTTGTTATGTTCTTACAAGATCAAATTATGGGAATATATAAGACTTACTGGTCACCAAACAGAGGCCATACACGAATTAGTTACATCTTAAATACATCACTTGCGTCATTGATGAACACAGAAAAGAGCCAAGTAAGAGCGAAATGGGTTGACCTTCCAACCCAGCCCTCCAACCAAATTTACAGTAGCTTCAGCCTAACTGAAAAGATTTTAAGATCATGCTTGTTGTCATAAAATACATACGAATTGCAGCGGAATACATAAGAATTCATGCCATAAGTGGTTAAAAATGAAGGCCTAGGGCCGAATCAACCCAAATTATATCGAGTTCAATCCCCTTCGAGGGCGACTGAGCTGAGTTGGCAGTGACTACTATTGTTCGATTCCTCTCTCTTAAGCTTGACCTCTCGTTCTCTCCTAAACCCCAAACCATCATCCATCAATAGCTCATGAAATCAAATTGTCAGTAACATCACGAGAAAAGTTTCATTGATGAATCCTAAAAGTATGAAAGAGACCACTTTCTAGTCTTTTGCAGGACTAGGAGCATACATCCATTAAGAACTTTCAAAATTATTTGAGTTTCAAGATCATTACCGCTAAGACACATCATAACATCCATCTTCATAATGGTTTTGACCTGCTAGATCTTGGTTGTTTGAACAATCCTACCTTACAAACTACAAATCCCAGACACCACGTCGTGGATCTCTAGTTGATCAACCAGTTTATTACTCTGAAAAGATGAAATTGAAAGCATCAAGGAACAGCAGCTGATTGATCCTGTTGCCTTACTCTCTATCCACCAAGCCCAGGGATCTCCTAAAGTCGTAGACGCCACAGTCAGGGGTCTGGTTTTTTACTCAGTTCAGATTCGAGTTGAGCAACTCGTTTTCATTCTCACTCAACTTCCTCTATTATTGAGGATGAACTCACCTTGGCCTCATCCATTCCTAAACTCTTAACATGATTAAGGTGTTGCCGTGGAACCATGGGGCATTATTGCCAACCCTCATTTAAACTGTGGAGGATGGGAATGACAATGTTTCACTGTCACATCATAACATCCCTCATTCAAACTGAAGGTTCTCTATCCCTACGGAAGATTTCTTACTACTTTTGAAGCCAAGCCTCTCTCTAGATGTTATTTTTGGCTTCCTCAACATTCAGCTCTTTGTTTTTTTTGTTTTGGGCTTGGCATTACATGGATATTATTCATATCATAGGCTGACACATCCTATTGGCCAATAATTCCCAATTATCAACCAACTGCCCTTTTAGGGCATCATTTGCACAAAATCAATTATTCATATGCATTTATGCTTATTTTGAATAATAAATAAAAATTTTAAAAATAACATTTATAGAGTTAGAAGGCATCCATTTGAATTGGATTACATCCACACAAATAGGCTCAAGAAACATTTTATTGAAAATGCACATAGTTAGCCCAAGAGACACCTTTCTTATTGAAAGAGCACATATTAAGTGTTTTTGAAAGGATACATCCACAAATGGGCCCCAATAAGCTAATCTAGCTTCTCCTAAGGCCAGTATTGAGGGTTTTTTTTTTTTTTCCAACCAACATTCAACTTTAAAGAGAAAGAATTTGCTCATTTTGAATTCTAAAAGAATTTGCTCATTTTGAATTCTATTTTTTTTTAAATAACCTTAATTTATAGAGTTAGAGTTGAAAGGCATCCATTTGAATTAGATTACATCCACACAAATGGGACAAAGAGATATTTTATTGAAAATGCACATATTTAACCCAAGAGACACCTTTTTATTGAAAATGCACATATTATATGTTTTTGAAAAGTCACATCCACAAATGGGCCCCACATCGGCTTCCCCTAAAGCTAGAATTAAGGGTTTTTTTTTATGTTTTTTTTTTTTTTAACCAACATCCAACTTTAAAGAGAGAGAATTACTAGTAAAACTCTTAACAATTTGTTTGCCTTAGTCTAGGTGATTTTTCAACCAAAAATTGTTAATATTTTCTTCTTTTTAATAAAAGAAAATCATTGCATTTTACAAAAATTCTGATTTTGCTCAAATCATTTGTAAAAATGTGATCATTTCAACCAAAAATTGTTAATATTTTCTTCTTTTTAATAAAAGAAAATCATTGCATTTTACAAAAATTCTGATTTTGCTCAAATCATTTGTAAAAATGTGATCAACTAAACTCACATCAATTCTTCTTCCTCCTAGTTTGACAGATATACACCCACACCCATACTGCCCAATCCCTCACCAATTCAACTGAGTATTCCTTGGTCATTCTCCTTGAAGACGGAAATGCCTAACCACTAAACTATCAGTTGCCGAGCAACTCTCATCCATTCATAGACCCCTATATAAACAGCTAAACAGATATAGGTCCTGTTCTTTTTTTCCTTTTTTCATAACCATTGATTTTGTATACTTGATTCAAAACTGCCATTTAGGCCAGATCATTCCTATCTAACCAACCACACAATATGCAGTGGCCCCCACCCCAATTGGGTGGAAGTTGAGAATCTTTATTTTTTTGATAAAAAGGGCCCATTTGCTTGAAAGAAATTGAATTCCTAGGAATTCTAAGAAAAGCATTCCCAAAACTCGTCAAAAACTTTAGATTGGAGAAACAAAAGTGAAGGTCCAGAAAACACAATTAGATAATCACCCCTCTAATGACAGTGAATACCCAGCTATCAGCCTAGGATAGTCAGGGTCTCATCTACATCTCCACCTTGTATCTTTCACTTCTTACCTGTTTTCGACAATCCTTTGTTGGACACCATTTGATCATTATTTCCTAAGATTTTCAACTCCATGCAAAAAAGCCCCCCAAGTACTTAATTATACAGCCAAAAACTAAAAGCAAACGTTAAAAAAAGAAAAAAAGATGATAGAGAAGAAGAGTCGCATACACTGATAGTGACTATAAACTATGGAAGACTAAGTCTGTAAAGAGTTGTTGGATATATTGTGAGATTATATGCAAATGTTTCTGTAGAGTCGGCAAATTAACAAGGTTAAGATGATGTGGTTCTGCATTCTATTTCCTCTTCAGAAGAACCACCACAATTGCAAGGATTCCCAATGCTATAAACGAAGCTCCAGCAGCTTTGTCCATAAAGTCCGTAGAACCTCTCTCGGCATCTACAGAGCTGCATTCTTCTGCGGAAGTTTTGAAAAGGTTCTGAAAGAACTCGGATAAATTGGTTACCATCTTAGCTACCTGCATCTTGATGTTGTCCACCAACCTTGTGAATCTATTTCCAGAAGTTTCTGAGGATTGCTCAACTGACTCATCTGAGCTTGTTAGATATCCATTTGCAGCATATGACTCCACCATATCTTCATTCAAATTTGAAAGCAGAACGCCAGCTGAAAATGCAGATAGAACCAAATGTGAACACATTTTTTGAAAATGATCGAAGACAATAAGACATCCACCCAGAAAATGCTAAGTTGCTGCTTACCTGTTTTTTGCGACTGGTAGAACTCCATAACTTTCTCATTTTTCATTACAGCTTCCCAGACATTTGTATCCGCAGCAAGGGAAGCAACAATGTTCTATATAGAACCAGAGAACTTAATAAAATAAGATACACTTTGGAAATGGAAATTTACAAGCATATTCTCTTTTCATTAATAGATTTAAGAATATTGTGACAAATATTGTTCTTGGGTCATTATCATCTTTAAAAAAATGTTGGGATAGTTTCAAATTCTTGGTTCTTAGAATATCATCTCGAAAATGTTGCAAAAATGTCATTTCCTAAAAATTCCTTTCTGGTTTAATCTAAAAAAAAAAAAAAAAAAAAACCTCATAAAACTTTGAAAGTTAGGGCCTAGGGTAGAAAGCAGAATTCGATGGGTGATTCCTTGTCCCATGGACAGTTAAAAGATTCCTGTTCCACTTCTATGGGCTACATTGAAGCGACCTATCGTTGGGACATTAGTTCTTTGAAAGGCCATTGATTATTATTCTTTTTGTCCTCTAAAGTATAGGAAGCTTATAAGCACATCCAAAAGACTGAAATAGATTTACGGCAAAATGATTATCTCACCCATCTTTCGATCTCTTACCTTCTTGAAAAATGATAAGTCATTATCTATTTTGTTGATGCTTTAGTGTGGTATGCTTTGCTTTGTAAGAAATTTTTTTAGAGCCTCCATGATGCGGATCGGGTACCAGGTGCGGGGGCGGGTAGAGGCGGAGAGACGAGAGATGGATGGTGGAAAGGATATGTCAGACTTTCGTCTGAAAATTGGCCTCAAGCCAAACTCTCCATCGCGGGCAAAGAAGAAGAGACAACTTGGGAAGACACAAAATCACTCGTAAGAAATTTCATTACTCAATAACTAAGTCAAGAGGCTTTACATCACTTATAAACCAAACCAAACCGAACCAAGCCTTTTCCCACTAGGTGGGGTCGGCTATATGGATTTGACGACGCCTATCAAATCTGTTTAGGGCCAAGTCCTCCGTTAGATCCATGTAGGCAAGGTCATATTTAATAGTTTCTTTCCAACTTCTCTTGGGTCTCCCTCTCCTACTCTTGGCAATCTCTATGTTTTCACACCTTTTAACATGTGTCTCCATTGGACACCTTCTAACATTGCCGAACCATCTCAGTTGATTTTATCTTCAATCGGTGCTATTCCTACTTTGCCCCTAATCTCCTCATTCCTAATCCTATCTCTCCTTATGATCCCGCACATCCATCTTAGCATTCTCATCTCCGTAGCTTCCATCTTCTTAATATAATTATGCTTTACTGCCCAACACTCTGATCCATATAACAACGCCGGGCGTACCACCACCTTATAATACTTTCCTTTAACCTTGAGGGGGACTTTCCGATCACACAAGACGCCCGAAGCACTCCTCCATTTGGTCCACCCGGCCTGAATCCTGTGACTTACATCAGTATCAATTCCTCCATCCTATTGCACCATAGATCCAAGGTATCTAAAGTTTTCTTTCTCTACAATCTTTTATGTGCCCAAACTTACTTCTATGTTACCAGGTGTCCTACTTTGACTAAATTTGCATTCCATATATTCCGTCTTGCATCGACTTAGCCTAAACCCTTTAATCTCTAACCTTTAACCTAAACCCTTCTATGTTACCCGGCTTTACATCACTTATATAGGAAAATAATAAAACCTAAAACTAATATGGACCATCTAAACACTTAGTTGGTCAGGATTAAAACTAAATACAACTTAAAACATAAAAGAATAAATAAGACTAAATAAACTAAGATAAGTGGGCTGCGCCCAAAGAACTAGCCGAGATGGATGGGCTAGGCCCATTGGAGGGTCGACCCATCGGGGCCTTGGGTCTGTCCTGCATTAACTCTCCCGTTCTTGGAGAGAACTCGACCACGAGTTCTATAGAAGGGGAGAGGGGTACCAGATGCGAGGCAGTTAGAGGCAAAGAGACGAGAGATGGATGGTGGAAGGGATATGTCAGACTTTCGTCTGAAAATTGGCCTCACGACAAACTCCCCATTGCGGGCGAGGAAAGAAGAGACAACTTGGGAAAACTCAAAATCACTCATAAGAAATTTTCATTCATCAATACTAAAGCCAAATAAGGCATTACAATGCTTAAATAGATAAAAGACTAACCTTAAAACTAATCTGGACCATTCAAATACAATGATGGCAATGATTAAAACATCAATCTACATACAACTTAAGACATAAATAAATAAATAAAACTCTAAATAGGCTAAGATAAGTAGGCTAGGCCCAAAGAACTGGTCGAGACGGATGGGCTGGGCCCATTGGTGGGTCGACCCATGGGGACCATGGGTCTGTCCTGCATCACTCCAATTTCTTTGGTTGTAGATCCTTTTTTTTTTTTTTTTTTTTTTTTTTTTTTTGTGTGTGTGTGTAGATATATTTTATATGAACTAAAATATACTAGTTTTAAACTATAGCTTGTGGAATAAAAAGAAGAAAACCAAAAGATCCAGCTAAAACAATCTGATCTCACTACATTAAATCTTTGACCACAATTAATAAATTACTTCTGCATTTTAAAATTAGAATTCGATACAAAAAAAAAAAAAAGAAACAAAAATGGGGAAGAATCTTTAAATCTAGAAAGTAAATTGGTGCCAAAATTAGTATGAACTGTATGATTGAATGTTTTCAGTAAATATGCTCACATCTAAAAAAAAGCAGTTGTGCCTATGATGAACTTAGCATTTATTTCATAGAAAACTGGCGGCGAGAAATCCACCAATACCAAGGGATGTCCAAAGCAACCAGGCATGGACGTGAACTAATAAAAGGGGATCCGAGCCCTACGCCCCTAAACAAGACCCAACTCAGGTCTGGATTACAGGAATACGGGGTCCCATGCCAATATTCATATTTAGATCAAAGATCTGAATCCAACCAAGGCCCCAGACACAAATAAAGGGTCTGAACCTGGACCCCCAATACAAATATAATGTACAAAGTTGGCAATGGGTATTCATGCCATCAGGTATGGAACCTGTGGACCTGGACCTGAATGCTGTTCAGAACCAAGAAGCGGGCCTAGCCTAAACTAAATATGTGTTCAGGTCTTGGACCTGTAAACAACAGGCACTCTGGTGTTTAAAGATCCATTTTCATCACACTATCAATTTTACTCTCATGATGGTAAAGTGCTAGCTCAAACCTGAACTTCAGGACTTTCTTTCAGCAAATAAAATGCATCAAGAACAGGTTTTGATACAGAAGGATTGATTGCAGCACTTTTCAGTAGCAATGCAAGTTTTGTTTCTGGATATCCCATGCTTAAAGGCTCAGATTGGTGAGACGCTGGAACAATTGTAGAACCCCAGCATCAGAAACAGGCAGAACGAGGAGAAATAAACCCTGAAATGTCAAACCTACAAATTAGTGAGGTCAAAAAGCCGACACAACATTCTATCATTTTATGCTAAAAGAAAATAAAATTTTAAGAATGCATACTATCAAATTAACAAAAGCAAAGGTATAATCAGCAAAACTAATGAAAGCAGCTAACATATATAAGATTATAATACAGTATGTGTGAGGAAGACCCTTAAGGATCAGGGCTTGCGTGGAAGTGCTGAAAGCACGTGTTTGTAGACACATTAAGAAGTATCTGAGAGACGATAAGACGAAGACGCACCTCAAGGGAGAAACAACAAACAATATTATTAATCAACTCTCTAAGAATTCCATGTTTACCATGTCATATAAATAGGGAAAAAATAAATCTTAGGGCCCTAAGTTACTAGCAAACTAGGGAAGCGAGTTAATAATCTATCTAGGAAATAAAATAAGAAATCTTATCCCAATTACAACTCATAAATAAAATTATGACATACTAAACCAACTTAAAATAAGAAACACATTATATCGCACGTGAGGCCATTTGTTTATCCTCTGCACATTCTCCGCAGCTTGCAGAGGAACTAGACCTTGAGTTCTGTAAGTTGTCCTCTCGGAGTTGAAAATCCATCTGATGAACTTCCGATCCATTGTAGATCTTCAAAATTCTGTGGTAGGGCTTGATACCGTAGTCGATCTTCTCCTCCAAATTGAAGTAGGCTTGATGCATCGCTTTCTTTAGCCAGAATATGTGTGGATGCAACACAATCTTGAATCTTTAAATGCTTCAATTGTAGAATTCTGCACCATTCAAATTCAATATATGACTACCTGCAATGTCTCATCTCCAAAGATGAACAGTCAATATGAGGGATGGCAAATGAGATAGATTTTCTTATGAAGCACCGGAATAAGTAATTTGTTTCCAGTTCAATTGACCTGGACCTTTATTTGCATTCTCCTCCAAACTGAGTTTTGTAGTCAAGTTTTCAGCAGAATGATCTTCTTCTATATCTTCATATTCAATTAGATCAATTTCAGATTCTAGTTCAGGACTTCTCTTCAAATTCCAAAAATATGCCTTGATATCAGTCTTTATCGATTGACAACTTTTGAGAAGACACAAGAACCCTCGTTGAGATCATTTTGTCTTTTTATTGGATTTGAAATATATTAGCAAGTATGGAACCTGTGGCCAATCTCTTGTCTAGTACATTAATAATTACTCCCATGGCGATCATTTTCTAAATAACTAATTGTTAAGTTTGGTCTCCTCCTCGCTAGAGTTTCTTGGATTAATTGGACGCCACACATAATGAGCAGTTTGTTGATTGAGATTAATAACATCTGCAGTCAATTTCTTTAATGGACGTAGGCACCGCATCTATATGCCTTCTTGGGTGGTATTTTTATGCAATTAAAAAATTCATTTACTAACCCTGAGGGTAGATTATTGCTTTCCACAAACAGTTGCAGGAAAACAGATTAAAAATCTGACTTCTGATGGCCTTGATACCACAGAAACATCTTGAACCTTGATTGTTGGACAACCTGAACGTTGACGAAGAGCTCTGCTGACTGTCTGCCAGCTATCAGTTATGCCTGAACAGTTGGGCTCTAGTTGTGGCCTACCAGAAGTATCGGGTCAGATTCAACAACCTGTACTGCTTTCTGGATCTATGGCCCCGTATCTAACCCAGCCTCCTATTCCCATGCCCAGGAAAACGAAAGGGGTTCGCCGTTTTGCTCAACTTCTCATGTATTGGATGAGATTCTGGAGAGGATGACAGGTGATGGCAATGGAAAACTGCATGCGACAGCGTCGTTTTTCTGCAGTTGGTGAACGACAGAGTGCTGCTGGCGATGGTGCACCACGAAGCTGGTGGCCAAATCAGACGGTGCAACAGTGAGGAGTTGCAAGCCTCCTTTCGCCTAGGTTCTGTTAACAGTAGCGACAGTGGCAATGGCAATCGGCGGCAAACAGTAGAGGATGAGATGGCCAACTATGGTGCATAGTACTCTCTCTCTCTCTCTCTCTAAACTTGGGTTTGGGGTTTCGAAGGTTGGGTTGGGTTTTTGGGTTCGGTTGGTTAGTGCAAGATTGTGGATTTGGATCGGAAGAGAATGGACAATGGGAAAGGTTTGGTAGTTTGGGGTTTTGCGTTTGGGCCAGTGGATTCGATTTGGTAGGGAGCTGAGATGAGTCTGGGATTTGGCTGGGGATTGGAAGAGGGGGCTCATGTGTAGATTGTGAGGGATTTGGAGACGCTGGATTCGGCCGATGGGGTGTGATGGGTATCGATTAGGGTCTTAGAAGGTCAAGTGATGCGGGTATCGATTAGGGTCTAAAAAAGTTCGAGATGTGTTTCTTGGATTTTGGGAATGGGATGGGTAGTAGGGATAGGATTGGTGACGGTTAGAATCCGGACCGTCTTCTATAAGTACTTACAACCGACCGAACGGGTCATTTCCATGATACAATTGATGCAAACCCGAGGGTTAAAAGGCATGCGTGAAAGTGCCGAAGCACGTTTCTGCCAACACAATAGAAGTCTCTGTTAGAGACGATAACACGAGGATGCACCTCAAGGGATAAGGCCAGACAACATTTTCATCCAACTCTCTAAGAATTCCATGTTACAATTGCCATATAAACCAAGGAAACAAATCTTAGGGCCTAAGTTTACCTAATCAACTAGGGAAAGCAAGTAAATAATCTACTTAGGAAATAAAAAAGAAAATATAATCTTAATTCAAGTCATTACTAAAATTATGAAAACTAATCAACTAAAATAAGAACAAATTATTCTTCGCACGTGAAGTCATTGGGTTTATCCTGCATCAATGTGACAACAAACAAATTCCAATAAATGATTAACAGCTCCAACCAACAAATTAAATCAAGCTGTTCTTAAGCTTTTGGGAGTACAATTAGTCAATGATCGGTGCCCTATAGACGTAGTGATCTTTCCACTCAAGCAATATGTGATGCAAGAGTAGGAAGCAGTGTTACCATGGCACATGTGTGTCATGTGAAACAAAAGTAGGTCATCATCTTGAAAGATTTGTTAGTTTCCTAGAATAGAATATACTATTCTTATATCGTTATTAAATCGGACCAATCAAGGGGATTGGATTGCTAAGCAGAGGTCTATCATAAGAGAGACACTGGAATACAAACATCCATTCTATATTCTTCTCTACCTTTGGAAGTGATATGGTTATCATAGCACGAGGGGAGATTTTGATTTTGGTATCTGTGTGGGACATTCTTCATAATACCGAGATCATCCTAGTTTCGTTAAGAGTACCAGCTTAGATATATCATTGTCTCGGTCAGATACATCTCAGCAATAGTGCCAGTGAGATAACTCACAGTACCGAGATCATCCTAACTTCGGTAAAGATAAACCAGGCATATCTGGTCTCAATGAGATTGATCCTAGCTTCGGTAAGGTACCAGCCGGCATAACGCATCTCGGCAATAGCGCAGGATACGTTTGCTCCATGACCTCTGGTATCATCTTCAGTTTGGTTCGATTAACCGAAATGACTCTGAGCGTAGCGTCCACGTTGCAGAACGTATTGACAGATAAGGTAAACACCAGATAAGGTAAGGAGTTATCCTTATCCGTGATTACGTTCGGTAATCCCTGAAAGATCGGGATAAATTCGAATAAGACTCAATATCGAAAAATCAGGACGAGGATCACGGGATTTTCAGCCTATTATCAGGGAGCTTAATTCGGAATAGGTACGCTTACGCATACGCTTACACATACCAAAGCTTCTATCCTTTGTTGAGTTGTTGAACTAACTTAGCACGAAGGGCCTTGCGCTGAGAGCAGCCGGGTCTCTGATTGCACTTTCTTCCTCCTCTTTCGGGTTTCAAGAATCAATCTTTCCCAATGAAATCTCACAAAGTCCGTAATATTTAGGCACTTTACAATATCAAACCTTGGGCAAAGTAATCGGCAGTGGAAATTGTGGATCTTGCTTTCATCCTCACATCAAAGACCGTTGGAATCTTAAAGTATTCAGCAGTGTGACCCATCTTCACTGGTAGACTAGGGTTTCTTGTTTCAACTCAGATTCTGAAGATCTTAAGGCTGGAAGCTTTAGGGCTTGGAGAAATCGACCATAGTCATCAATCTATTTCATCTGTGTTGACTATATCTGTCACATTTTGCAGCATCGCTGATCTTCTACACTGCTGGTGTCAGCATCTTCTCTGGTGGTAATGATCTGCCTGCATTGTCATTAGAGGTCCTCTTTACTGCCTCTTTTATTTTAACAGTCCCTTAAATTCCATTGTCATTGGGTTGTTTTGGCTTGGATTGCACATACATTCGGTCAGTCGTAGGGTTGTTGGCTGGATTGCAACATACTATTGTCAGTCGTAGGTGTGTGGCTTGGTGCAGCAATATACTATTGTCAGAGCCCGGTCTGAAGGTGTGATTACTCTCAGTTCAGTCTCGGATTTGAATTTCTCCTCACAGAATATTTTTTGGTCATTTGACAACATAATTTGGACTTAATCGATGGCAGTAAAATTTGAGATACTGACAATAAACTCTATGGGAAAATTAACTTCACACTTCGGGAGTTTCAGTTTTGAATGTTTTAATTGCATAGACCTTTTGGGGACACATTGAGGGACCATCCGTAAACATATGATTCTAAGATATCAGGACATGGGTCAGGGAATACTAAGCTCAGTCGAACCTCAATTTGTGATCTCTTCGGGCCAACGAAAATGCGAGGAAATGAGGGACTCCATGGCCACAACCTATAATCAAATCATGGCGCACAATAACTTCAATTGAGTAGCTTGATATGTCCGAAATACTGTCAAGGAAACAAATCCATCCAGGAATATGACTCTGCCTTATTAGCCTCTTGGTCCGATATATATGGGGTTAGTATATAATAAAATCACAACAAACAGAGAGCTACATTGACAGAAATTTCATAAGGAGGTACTGGATTGGTTTCTGATGAAAACTTCGAAAAGGAATTTGAAAATTGTTCGGGTCTAATATTCAGGGACTAATGCAGATGAAATTACTCAGGGAGAAACAAACATTGATTACTAAGAAGCAATGGAACAAGGGGAATTAACTACTGTTCATGTTGTGTATGCAATTCAGACAAGGGCCCGGATCTAGATAAATCAATGCTATAGTTTTAAAAGAGTTAGGGCGCATTGCTCCTCCATGTAAGAAGAAGTTCTGCAACTATAGCAAGAAGGCAAGGAGGAACATTATTTCGAATGTCACAGACAGCCTCAAAATCCCAACAAACAACAAGGCCTTATCATTCTGCTCCAATCTTGCCTTCACAGTAATTCCTCTCACTCACCTTCTACCTTGACCCAGAAATATACAACAAATGATCCACTTTGCTTTTCCCGCTCTTGGAATCAGGTAAAAAATCAAATCATCTGTCAGTATCTGGATTTGGAGCCTCTAATCATTTGACCCAATTGCTAATCATCTCACCCATGTAAGAAAATATGAGGAGCCTTAAACATTCCAACTGCCTACAGGAACTCTTCTACCATCACAGCTATTGGTGGAATCTCTCACTCATTATGTTGCAGAGTGTGTCTTTCTCTCTCATTTATCCACAAAATTCTTTGTGGGTCAGTTAGTTGAAAACAACTGCAAATCTTAAACATTAAACTGCCAACAGGACTCTCATACCATCACAAGCTTATTGGTGACATCTCTCACTCAATATGTTTGCAAATTGTGTCTTCCTCTCTCTATGCCACAAATTTTTCTTTGTGGTCAACTATTTGAAAAACTGCAAAATCTCATTTCCTCATCAGCTTGTCTTGTGCAGGATCAGAATAGGGGGACCGCTATCGGAAGGGGCCTAGTGTGGGAGACTTTTTCCTTCTTTACTTCAACCAGTCTAAGAATAAAGTTTGTTTTCTTTCTTTGTACATCTTCATTAATAAAGACTATGTGTTATGGCATAGGCGTCTTGGGCATCCAAATGCTCAGACATTTTTCATTTCTTAAATAGTAGTTTCATTATGCAATAAAACTACTATTACTTGCATGATGTTTTCTTTGATGATCTAGATGTAATTGGGGAGTAGTAAACATCCATTTTCATGACCATAATGATATCACATTAGAATGTTTTGACCTTGATCCTTGATCCACCGGGACGTGTTGGGCATTGCACCAACAATTCCTCATTCTCATCACAAATATTTCATCACATTCCATTTATTGTTTATAGCTGATTAACATGGTCTAAGTCTTTACATAATAAATCAGAAGTCTTTTATGCCTTTAAAAAGTTTCGCTGCACTCATCTCGAAACCATTTCTAAATCCAATTAAATTCGCGTTTTCATCAAATGAGGGGGTGAAGGGAATACAACTGCTCATCATATCCAAGTTTTTACCAATAATAAAGGCATCATCTCATCTCTCAAAGACGAGTCCCTACACTCACACCAGGAAAATGGGGTTGCAAATGGATAGTTGTTCTCAACTTTTGTGTAACGACTATGCAGGAAGAACTGGATGCACTTAAAAGAAAATCATATGTGTTCGATGTCCTCTCACATCAACCATTGATTGTATTACATTTTGTACTATTCAAAGATTCTACATGAAGGGAACATTTCACTTTTTGCATGTGATAAGATTATTGCGATTAGCTTTCTAGCCTTCAAGGGCATATTTTTCTTTCCCACCTTTGCTTTAGAATTGAGCATTTATCGACCTGACCTGTGGGCCTCGGATCCCACTATAACCCCTGTGAGGTGGTGGGTCCACTCTCACCACCATCGGTGGGTCCCACTCTCGTTTGGGTCAAGCCCAAATATTACAACGAGTTGGACAGGTTTTACTCCAGTTCATCATCAAACTGCCTCAAAACCAAACTACACGGCAAAAACGGACTCAACAAACCCTAGTGAATCCATTCCAAACCCACCAACAAACTTCTCACAAATCATCACAACCAGAGATTTCTAAAAAAAGAATTAAAAGACTTCTAAAATGATTCAAAATCATCAAAAATCAAAGATTCTAGAAAGAATTAAGGACTTACTTCTCAAGCGCTCTTTCAGATCCGAAGTCGCCTCTCTCGCCTCCTCAATCGTCCGAACCCCTCCAAAACAACCCTATAAGCGGGTGGTTCGCGATTGAAAAGCTCCGCCTTCCTCCACTCGGCGAAATCCAATCGTCCATCTCCAACACCGGCCTCTGAACGGCTGCGGATGCGTCGATACATGTGTTGGCAGAGGCATGGCGTCGCCTCCGCGGAGACGAGGCTGGGACGTAGAGGGGCTATCTCCGTGCGGCAGTTGCCGCGCCTGCTCTAGACAGGGGAACCGTTGGGAGGTGCCGGAATCCTCCGTAGAAGCCGTATCCGCCACCTTCGCGGCGGCCTCATCGCTGTCCTCCTCCCATCTCTCGAAGGTCGAAACCCAAAAAAAACAGGAGAGAGAGATGAGATCTTGGCGGGAAGGAAATGACAGAGAGGCTGTT